>JALIZH010001818.1:0-17019 GCA_030522465.1 Rhipicephalus appendiculatus | reverse complement strand
TTTCTTGAAACACCCGACATGTTTCCTCGTTTATGTCCCTTTGCGCTCAATCTGAGATGCAAGCAATGCAAAAATATCATGCACCAACTTACCCAATCAGCAGCACTCGTTAACCAATAGTACGTCTTTTCTACATAAAGTTGAATAAACACGCCATGTCCGTTTAGGAAACGTTTCGCAGAATGCGTGGAGAATACAGACATCTGGTCGCGCTGGATGAAACGACAACCGAGATCTGGCGCGCCGGCAGTTTCTGCTCCGACTGCCCCATTCGCCGCGCTCCCAAGCAAGCAAGTGTAATGCGTAGCGCATCTCACCATGGGCGTTGACTCTTTTTAGTTGCGCGAGCAATAAGTGAAGTGGTTGTTTCTCTTCCAGGCACTACCGGTCAAGCACTTCCTTCCGGTTTTAAGAATATTCAGAAAACGTGTTGTAAAAAAAAAACAAAAAAAAACAAAGCTGGTACAGAAGTTGATGGTTCTGGCTCAAGTTAGAGCTGTACAGGGCGGATACGATATCGGAAACCCAGTGACCTGTGTTGCCTTGTCGTGATAATGTCCATTGAGCTGGGGCCGACTTGTAGATGCTCGCCGGTGAAAAATTTAAAATCAAAGTAAAATATTTTATACGTGTTGTCAGGCACCGGTGTGTGGAGAGCGTTGATAGTGCACACCATGGAAGCGTAAAATGCCCCTTGTGGGGTGCCTCAAAATCGTGTCAGAATTCCTTCAAGCAGGCTTGGAGTGGCAACAATCTCAGCTAGCTTGGTGCGTCGACGTGGTTAATTGGTGTCCGTGCCACTGAATTAAAGACAGCGAACTAAGTATGTTGTTTAAGATTCCTAATATTGTAGCGAAAACATGGTGCACACACGACAATTAGTGTAAGGAACAAGCGCACTTTTCATCGCACGTCGCAGCGATGGTAGCTTTCGCAGCATACTTATTTTTCTATAGCTTTTCATTTTAAAGAACATTCATTTCGTAATACCTCTCTGTTATATATAAGGTATGAATGAATGGGGCGTCAAAGGGCAACTTGGAGAAAAAAATCGCCTTATGCTTGAAATGCTGGGAATGAATTGCCGTGTCGTTGGATACAGGCCCATTAAGCTAATGTTAAGCAAACAAAGATATCATGAATTGTAATTGCTACGATAAATCCTTCTAAATTATCAGAGACGATCCAGGCAACTCACCTGTCGTCTCTTCTTTTCGCAACTGATCCACCTTTTTAGTGCCACCCGTGGTGTTCGTTCCTGCGAAGACAGCGAGCTCACAATATTTTTTTCCGCAAAATGCGACCAGTTTTTTCAGAGTACACCCCCATTCTTCGCATTACGGCGTCAGTTAAATTATTTCATTGTGAGGACTTTAATTCTTTTACCTCTTTATCAATATTGGCAGAACTTGCTGAGTCTGTGCATACTTGGGTGCTGATTTCAAGTATGCATTTGTTTTGTTTTTCTATGATAACTAGTTTACAAGATATAACAAACAGCTACTTCTTTGTTTAGGGCCTGATTAGCTAATTAACCGCCACCAGCACAGCAACGGACAACCAGCAGAATACATTGAAGGTTTTTCTAGTACGGCGTAAAGTATAAATGATTGCTTTAGTCCCTTTCCAAGCAAAGTTATGGACCGTTGAAGCTTACTTAAAAAATGCCCCCATTGAGGCTTTGCAACAAAAGCTTGATTTAGAGCAGTTTCTGATGAAAAATTCACCTTACGGCACATTGCATATATTTATCTTGGAAGCAATAAAAAATTACACCTTCTCCCGCTAAAGGGAACCATGTGTAGATGTGAAGCCGCGGGCGCTAACGCTTACACTGGCGGCGGCGTTGACGCTGGCGCTCATCGCAGCGTTGCGCAGGAGAGAAAAACTGGGGAGGCGCAAAGCAGGCAGTGATGGAGCAGTGTTTCCTACTGGAACATGCCAATCGCTGCTAATGGGCAATGAGAGACAGAAGACTCCGACTGGACACAGAGACCCGCACTCCGCTTTTAGTTAACGCGCACGCTGCAAATTTTTCATCGTTCGACAACGCACAGGAGAAATCTCCCACCGGCACCACCTTGGAGGTCAAGATCCATTGCCATATACACGGGGTGGCCAGTGAACGGTTGTGCAGCGCGAGCAGTCGGTTTTTTCAACCAAGAAACTCGCTAGCAGACGCTGCCTGCGTCGGCGTCGCGAGGCGAGAGAAGGGGGAGCGTAGGAGAGGAGAGAGAGGGGGTGACACGCATGCGCAGTGGGAGTGTAGACGCCGCGGGCAGGGATGCCTAGAGGAGAGAGGGGGAGTGTAAGAGGGAAGAGAGGAGGGGAGGCGCATGCGCAGTGAGGGTGTGGTTGCCGCGGGGAGGGATGCCTAGAGGAGAGAGAGGGGGGAGAGGAAGTTTTTATTTTTTTTAAAAGGTTTGCGCATGCGCAGTAAGGGGTGGGCACGCGGCACACCACCACCACCGGATTAAGCTTCGCGATAAGATGCTTCACATCTAAAAATCACGATAACCCAGGTAGAACAAAATATATTGCTGTTCAGTCACAGCAATGATGTGAAAAATTGTTCGCTGATCGCCCTCAATTTAAAGGACAGGATACACGGTTTCGATTTTTCAAAGTAAGTTTGTGTTATAAGTACACGGTATTAAGTTATGCAAATTTGTAAATAGGTGTCCAATGCTCTTAGCAACCTGAAGAGATTGTCTGAAGAAATCGTTTTACACCGTGGGCGAAGCGCTGACACAAGCAAAAAAAAAAGAGAGAAAGGCATTCAACACAGATTATCGTTTTTGTGCGACCAATATACACCCTACAGGGAGAACCGTTCTGTAATGCTGCACTGGAGCAGAGAACCTGGGTTGTATTAGGGGTGCCACACTTTCCTTTGTTTTGCGATAACGCGTACGTCACATTTCGAAAAAGTAGACTTAAAAAGCTATGAATTAAAATGTCTTGAAACTTACCCATGTGATGATGATGATAGGAGGTGGATGCTGAAATAAAAATATTGAGTTGTATTTATAGTCAGCGTTTGTGCGTTATGTTACATCGGTGAATTTATACTTCATCAAGACATTGTGCATGTAGGGGTGACCAAATCAATAAGATAGATTTATGTTTTGTTTTTTTACGTATCCTTTTCCGGAGGGGGGAAGCACTCATTGCACATTCAACATAACAAAATATATGACAAGTGCAAAGAACACTAAACATTTGTGAAATAATACTTTATAATGACCAATATGACAACTAAGAAAACTATCTAGGGTCATATTTTCGTAACTTATACATTGATGCTTTACCGTACTCACTTGGTTACGCAACGGATATTACAGGCTGCCCAGGCTAAGTCTAGTCAAATTTTAAAACGATGCCTACACAATCTATGACGGCGTGACCAAATGTTTGCTGACTACCATGGAGTAAGTCACGCTATCTTTTGTGTTTTCTGAATCGCTTAGTTAGGCTTGAATAAGTTAACTTCTGAAGCAACGAAGCTGGGAAAAAAAAATGCAGTTAGCAAGTTTTAGATCTGTTTGTAAAAAAGTCCAATAGACAGCTTCTAGTTCTGTCACTATTAAGTATTAGTGTTATTCTGCTTCCTGCAGATGTACACAAAATAAAAAAAATACCACATTATGTATATGTGCATTTTGTATTTAATTGTGAAACGAGTCACCTGCAATAACAATGTGTGCGCATGAACAGTGCATGTGTATATCTGTAAATATATCTCTAAATTATTGTATTCCTTGCCATATAACGACAACCTTCCAGGAAACTATGCAGGTAGAGTTCGTACCATTGCCAGCGAAAATATGCAAGCCGTAACGTGGTGTGGTTCGCAATAATTGACTATTAATAATATCTGGGGTTTTACGTCCCAAAACCACGCTATGATTAAGACGGACGCCGTAGTGGAGGGCTCCGGAAATTCTGACCATCCGGTGTTCTTTTGCGTGCACTGACATCGCACGGCATACGAGCCTTAAGCATTTCGCCTCCATCGCAATGCGACCGCCGCATCCGGGATCGAACCAGCGACCTTCGCGTCAGCAGCCGAGCACCGTAACCACTACACCACCTTGGCGGACTACTTGGCTATTGGTCGAAACACAACGCAAGGCGAAATTTCTCTGAAAGTGGTCAAACTAGTAGTTTACTGGCAAATGTTTTTGCCGTTGCGAATATAAAACTTGAAAACGGCAGCGAAATGCCCTAATCTAACTCATCCCACACTAAATCAGCCCAATCCAGTTGACCTCACTCTACCGCAACTTAACCTAGCAAAACTTAGTCTGACCTAACCTAACCTAACCCGACCCCAACTAATCCAACAAATGTATAATAATAATACATATAAGGAAAAATGTTTCTTTTGGAAAATAAATATGAAACAAATTGCTTTGTGTGGCGTCATACAAGAGAAAGTAAAAAGACAGGTTGTTGGGGCGTACGTCAACTTACGTATCATGGAAAATATGAAGGGGAACCACGCAGCAAGCCACGATCAAGGCCAGCAGGAAAGTGATCAGACGTGGCGACCGGCTGTGAATTGAAGAAAGCCGAGGTATATGCCGGTGAACACGCGAAAAAGGAGGGGGGCCGTCGCACTGGCACTACGCCAGCACTAAATAATTTAATACGACAAGGTGAAATGTTCAAACGCACTCGCACAATAAAAAAAACCATGGCTGATCCCTCCGTCATAGGAATCAGTATAACACGAAAGTGAAAAGTGTCTTCAAAGAAGTAGTGCATATTTTGTAGTGATAATGAGAGTTCGTACAACGTCTATTGCTGTTTTACACCTATAGCACCGTTTGACGTGGATGCACCCACGTCAACGCGTAGTGGCACATCCCCATCGCGACGACTAACGCCCATGATCATGATTTAACCGCTGTAATAGTTAAACTTTTGAACCTCTACCTGGACCCAGCGTATCACGAATCGCGCGCAGAGATGACATCAACAAGCACGCAATAAACACTGGTACTGTGCACTTCTTCAAAGCGTCGTCACTGAAGGAGGGAAACGGCACGGCGTGCACTCCTGAGGGATGCGGTAACCCACGCCTGCGCTCCTGCATACACTACCACACTGCACTTCATCAACACGGGAGGCAGAGCTTCAGCCGCGAACGCGCGCAGGCGTTCGGCGTCCCTCTGGCTTCGGTCTCGCTCCACCAAGGCACCACATTCGTCCGTCGACATCATTGCCTTTCTGCATCGCTTACTGCAGCAGTTTAATTGGTCGGTGCTATCGCACTTGAAGTAGTCGGCTGCGAAACACCGTTGGTGCATGTGGAAGCGCACTACTCGGACAACGAGCCGTCACACGATAACACGAAGCAAAAGGCTAGAGTGACACATAACTGCGTCTAGGGCGACTCCCCGATGCTAGCGCGGGCAGCGTTTGTTGCTGCTATCGAGACGCTTTCACCATGACCTCCGAGATTGCGCGCCGGCACGCAATCTCGGACGCCATGATACAACTGCGTCGTCGACGAATCGTTCTCTATCGCTGCTAGTGTCGTGCCGCATTCATTCTCTTCATCGCTCACAGACGGCGGCACCGCCCGCCGCCGCCAACAGAGAGCACCGAGCGAGAGATATTGCGTGGGAGATATAAGGCGCGTTGGTGACATTATCTCCGTCTGCTTCTTTAACTCAGTCGGTAGAGCGTCGGGCGCCTACCGTCGCGGGCGAAGGAGTCATAGGTTCGATTCCCGGCGGGGAACATTTTCATAATAACTTTTGTTTCATTTGGTCGCGTTAATTATATCAACGTCATATCCGTAATGGATATAGTTGGTGGACCCCGGCATACAACACTTTCGTGTTTAAAAAGTGGACTTGATTGCGAGAGAGCATAATAGTAGCTGATTAGTTTAAAGTTTTTTTGTACTACGTTTGGTGACAGTCAACTAAGACCTATCCAATCAAATTACTATATCTTTTGCAGATAAATTCCGATAGATGCTTCACTATATTTTTATTTTCATAGCCATCTCCCTGTACCTCATTAGCCGTCGCTACGTTGAGAACGTAAGGGAGACTCATTTACAATTGGATGGTCAGAACGTATTGTCGCGTAAACGTTGTGTACCTATTTTCTTTTAACTTTTGGCTCGTTCCAATGTCGCGGGTCTGCCCAAGAGCAGGGTTTGCGGTGGTGTCCTGGAGGGTCTTACCGGCTTTGTTGTGCGAGCGTTATCTTCCTTCCTACGAGGGGCTGTTTCTCATTTAGGGGACCGCAGACGGCTCTGCATCCGCGGCGCCGGAAGGTATGCGGGGTGAGTTGTACGGTGGAAGCCTAACGGATGTCGCGGTAGCTTCCTGTATGTTTTCACTTTAGTTTAGATCACTATCCTTTAGGTTGACGGCGGTCCTCGAGTTCAAACTCGGTGGAGACCGCCCGCGATTGGGTGTACCTCTTTGAATTCGTGACACCCGATTGGGTGTCGTCAACGGAGACTTCTGAGTGGTCCTTTTTTGTTTGGTCTCTGGGGTGGCCTCGGGACGCTTCCAGGGGAGCCGAGAGGGAGTCGCACCGTGGACGCCACGAGAGCAGGTTGCAGCAAGTGCTGCTGAGAGTTGTCCCAGTTATGTAGCGTACAAGTGTGTAAAACGTCAATTAGGAATACTTTAGCCAAATAAATCAGTTTAGGAGAAAGTCTATGGATCTGCTGTGTGTACGTGTCATCTCTCCGGCGACGACCAAGTAGCGACCAGAACACTACGCTACAAAGTGGTGGAGGTGCGAGGTAGCGAAAACCCCCGTACGGTGATGCCCACTCTGAGGAGCCAGAACGGCGTGGACGACGTTGCGAGAATGGCCCACCTTCCAACTGCTGCAACCTCGAGACCCTTCATCGGGCCCCCGATGTTCAAAGGTACACCTGAGGAATCCGTATCGTAGTGGGTGACCTGCTACGAACACGTATCTTCACTCAACTCATGGGACGACGATACAAAGGTGAAATTTCTCTATTTGGCTTTGGAGGGCGACGCAAAAAAATGGTATACTACGAAAGTTATGACCGGCGCTCCTAATACGTGGGAAGAGTGGGCCACGTTGCTTAAGTCTAGCTTCACTGGCCGCCACGCAGCAGAGATAACCCGCCTGAGACTAGAGAATCGAGTGCAACTGCCGTCTGAGAGCCCGGAGCAGTATTATTACGACGTACTGCAGCTCTGCGCCCGCGTAGACCCAGCTATGAAAGAGGAAGACCACGTACGTCATCTTTCGCGCGGACTCCGTGCCGATGCTCTAGAGAAAATGGTCCTCGCCAACCCGACAAGTTCTGGAGAATTTTTACAAATTCTGCAGCGGATAAACCATGCCGCGTTGATGGCCCGTGCCCATTTGACTCCTTTGAACAGCTACCTCCCAACCAACGTTACGTAGCCGTGGTCAGCGGCCATTCCTGGGGAATCAATCACGACACAGCCTTCTCTGGTGAGCGCCCCCGTTCGCGAGCAGCGCCAGGACGCCGTGCAAACATGCATTTCGGACGCCCAACATCACCGACGCGACGCTGCGAGCAATCTGGAATTGAAGGCCCTCACCGAGTCGATTAAGTCACTTGCCGACAGGTTGAAATCTGTAAAGGAAGAGGTTTGCCGGCCGCCTGCCCAGTGGCCTCCTAGAACATCCCGCGGCGGCGATGAGCGCCCCCGGTGCTACTACTGCCATCGCCTCGGCCACATCGCGCGACAGTGTCACAGGCAGTACGAGGACCAGCAGCGACAGAGAAGGGACGAACAAAGCGGCACCGGTGAGCGAGATTTTGACTCGGGAAACGGGAATGGCCAGGCATAGGGGGCCAGCCTGGCCATTCAGTCTGCACATTGGCGGTAAACCAATTAATCTATCTACCGGTCAAGGCGAACGGAAGAAGTCACAGACTAATCGTCGACACCGGCTCCTCTGTAAATGTTGTCTCCCTTGATTTCGCGCAGAAGATCACTTCAGTCCGAGAATTAAGAGAGAATGGAATTTTGATTAGAGGAATTGGACGAAATATCCTATCACCCATGGGGGAAGCGGAAATACTTCATGAATTCGGCACCGTGCAAATAAGCCAAAAATTTCTAATTGTCAAGGAATGCCCTTACGAGCTGCTGGGTGGGCTCCCATTTTGCCGAGCAGCTCGGTTAGTTATCGATTTTTCTGCGGAGAAATTGCAGATTGGGGGACAGGCGTTTGATCTTCAAGTAGGGCCGAAGAATGTCACTCATGACGATGTCCCAGTGAGGTGCCAGGAGCAGATCCGCATAGAGCCACGCACCGAGGCGATTGTGCCTGTACAGGTTCCCATAGACGGCGTCCACATTATCGAGCCAAATGTTAATTTGAGAAACGGGTTGCGTGTGGCACGAACCGTGACGAATGTGTTGAGTGGGATCGGCATTGTCCGTGTGGCTAACCCTACTATGTCGCCAGTAACTTTGAACTGCGGCACGAAGCTTCGCTGGGCTGCGTCTATTTATGATGCGCAGCTCGGCATCGCCGCGCCGCACTGCACAGCGGGTAGCGGCGACTTCGAAGTGGACACTGGGGACCATTTGCAACCTACCGAAAGAGCTGAGCTGCTCTCACTTGTGAATAAGTTCCGCCATTTGTTTACGGGAGAACACAACCCAATTCAGAGAACTGACGTCGCGGAGCATGTCATAGACACAGGTGATTCGGCTCCCATTCATCAACATCGCTACCGACATTCCACCTTCGAAAGGGAGGTTATTGGCCAGCAGATTGATGAGATGCTTCATGACGGAGTGATAACAGAGTCCAACAGCCCATGGTCGTCCCCTGTGGTTCTGGTAAAGAAGCCGAACGGCGGCTGGCGCTTCTGCGTGGATTTCAGAAAAGTCAATGCTGTCACAAAGAGAGACGTGCACCCTTTGCCGAGAATCCACGACATTCTTGATGTGCTGCAGGGATCCCGTTACTTCACGACACTGGATTTGACATCAGGCTACTGGCAAATTGGAATTCGAGAGGAGGATAAGCCTAAGACAGCATTTACATGTGGGCGGGGACTCTACGAATTCAACGTTGTCCCATTCGGTCTGTGTAACGCACCCGCCACATTTCAGAGAATGATCAACAAAGTTCTCAGTGGCCTGCTCTGGAGGGTGTGTTTGGCCTACTTGGACGACATTGTGATTTTCTCTAAGACCATGGCAGCCCATTTGAAAGACTTGGAAAGCGTACTTACGGCTTTGGACGCGGCGAGCTTACGACTGAAGCCCGAGAAGTGCAGTTTCGCCCGAAGGGAGATAAAGTATCTCGGACACATTCTTACGGGCGAAAACATCCGACCGGATCCCGACAAAGTGGCAGCGATCGAAAAATTCCCTACGCCACGAAACAAGAAAGGTGTGCAGAGCTTTCTTGGAATCTGCAACTACTATCGGCGATTCATTAAGGATTTTTCTGGTATTGCTCGACCTCTGACCAACCTGACCAAAAAAGATGCCCCCTCTCGTCTGGGATGCGGCCTGCGAACTAGCGATGCAATCCCTCAAGAACAAGCTCATCACAGCCCCCGTTCTACGTCAGTTTGAGCCGGGACAGCCAATAGAGGTGCACACGGATGCTTGCGATTACGGCATTGGAGCCGTGCTCGTTCAGAAAATCGCAGCTCAGGAAAGAGTCATCGCATATGCTAGCCGGCACCTTAATAAAGCAGAGATTAATTACAGCACCACTGAGAAGGAATGTCTCGCCGTCGTGTACGCCTGTGCACAGTTTCGGCCGTACGTTTTCGGGGCTAAATTCACAGTCGTGACCGACCAAGCTAGCCTTGCTTGGCTTATGAAGGTCCGGAATCCGAATGGTCGTCTCATGCGGTGGTCTTTGTTGCTGCAGGAATTCGACATAACGCTGAAACACCGCCCAGGCCGGAAGAACGGAAATGCCGATACACTTTCTCGCCTTCCTCATGATCCCGCGCCAGCAAGCGAAGAAAATCAATTACCGTTGCTGGCTCTGGATCGAGTGGATGTTGGGGAACGGCAGAGGGCTGATCCATGGATGAAAGAAATTATCCAGCACCTCGAGTGGCCGAACGCGCCCGTTGTCAAAAAAACAAAAAGAACGGCACGGAGCTTTCGGTTGATCGATGGTGTTCTGTATCGGAGGGCAAAAGGGTTTCAGGAAGACCGTGCGGCACTTGTTGTCTCCAGGTGTCTGAGACCGGACATCCTAAAGCACTGCCATGACGACACCAGGGCAGGCCACCTTGGTGTCAAGCGCACATGGGAAAAAGTACGCTGCCGGTATTTCTGGCCAAAGATGTTCGCATATGTGAGCAAGTATGTCCTCACGTGCCCAGACTGCCAGACGAGAAAGCCACCACCCGGCAAACCTGTCGGTTTTCTCCAACCTATACCCCCCGTGGGGCGGCCATTCGAGCAAATCGGGATGGATTTCCTTGGACCCTTCGTGAAAAGTAAACGCGGTCATCGCTACGTGCTTGTGATGACTGACTATCACACAAAGTGGGTAGAAGCGGTCACCTGCCCCGCTGCAACGGCCGCTGAGGCAGCCCAAGCTTTTGTGGAGCAAGTGATTCTACGACATGGAGCCCCGGCGAAGATAATCACTGACCGGGGAAAGCATTTTGTTAGTAACTTCATTGAGGAGATATTCCGAGCAATGGGGAGCAACCACATCACAACCACAGCCTACCACCCGCAGACGAATGGCCTGTGCGAGAGGTTCAACCGTACGCTTGCAGACATGCTCAGTATGTATGTTTCGACAAACCACCGGGATTGGGACGAATTCCTCCCTTATATCGTCTTCGGTTACAACTCTTCGCGGCAAGAGACAACCGGCTTCACGCCATTTTTCTTGTTGCATGGCCGCGAGCCGACCTTGCCCATTGATGCGAGCCTCAACCTGCAACGTGACAATGAGGGTGCCTTCAATGCATATGCAGTGGCGCGCAGACTTCGCCAAGCTCGGGAGCTCGTGGCTCAGCGCGAGAGGGACCAGCAAACAAAAAATAAGAGAGCGTACGATGCCCGACGACAGGGCGCTGTGTTTCGACCGGGGCAATTCGTCTACGTGTGGACGCCCTCACGAGCGAGGGGCAAATCAACAAAAGCTCCTCCACCGCTACCATGGACCAGTTCACCTCCTTCGACAGAAGTAGCGGAGAACAACTGGGAGGTCGTGGACCGCAGCGGAAGGAAGAGGGACATTGTGAATGTAGCGCGTTTGAAACTGTGTCGCCCCCGTTCATGTCTCGACGACGACGCGGATGACGAGAGTGAGAGTGAACGCGAGTGTTCGGTCCGTGTTGACACCACAGTGCCGCGGGGTGGTGCAGCAGTTCCGCCCGCGAGTGACCACGGTCAAATTGAACATTCGACTA
This sequence comes from Rhipicephalus appendiculatus, assembly GCA_030522465.1. Taxonomy (NCBI): domain Eukaryota; kingdom Metazoa; phylum Arthropoda; class Arachnida; order Ixodida; family Ixodidae; genus Rhipicephalus; species Rhipicephalus appendiculatus. The sequence goes on along the minus strand of JALIZH010001818.1, from coordinate 5,615 downwards.
GTGACACCGAGGTCTACTTTGATCCGCGGGACCAGTCATCCGACACCAAAAGCGAAAAGACTCTGGGCTTGTGACAGTGACACCGAGATTTACTACACAGCCAGTGATGTTGAGTGAGTGAGTTGAAGGACTCCTTTTGTAACTCCGTGTGTCTTAGTGTGTGCTTTCGTACAGAGATGTGTGCGTCAGAACTCCAGTTAGCAGTTTATCTTTTCCTCGTTTCACTGTTTTAAACCAACTTTCATTTTGAGCATGTGTATTTCGCCATCATGTATTAATGCTATAGTGTCTTGCAGATGTAAAATGTTTTGTACATTTATTCGGTCGCGGGTCACCTTTTTCGCATGTTATAGTTATGTGTCTTTTAAGTTATCTGTTTTCCTTTAAATGAACGTGAAATGTTCTTTCTTTTTTGGGAGGGTGCGAAGCACATTATGTCCTTGTTTGTGGCTTTTTTAGTTTACTTGCAGCTCATCAAGAGTGGGGACACTCTTAGTTCGTATAGGGGAGGTGTGTCGCGTAAACGTTGTGTAGCTCTTTTCTTTTAACTTTTGGCTCGTTCCAATGTCGCGGGTCTGCCCAAGAGCAGGGTTTGCGGTGGTGTCCTAGAGGGTCTTACCGGCTTTGTTGTGCGAGCGTTATCTTCCTTCCTACGAGGGGCTGTTTCTCATTTAGGGGATCCGCAGACGGCTCTGCATCCGCGGCGCCGGAAGGTATGCGGGGTGAGTTGTACGGTGGAAGCCTAACGGATGTCGCGGTAGCTTCCTGTATGTTTTTACTTTAGTTTAGATCATTATCCTTTAGGTTGACGGCGGTCCTCGAGTTCAAACTCGGTGGAGACCGCCCGCGATTGGGTGTACCTCTTTGAATTCGTGACACCCGATTGGGTGTCGTCAACGGAGACTTCTGAGTGGTCCTTTTTTGTTTGGTCTCTGGGGTGGCCTCGGGACGCTTCCAGGGGAGCCGAGAGGGAGTCGCACCGTGGACGCCACGAGAGCAGGTTGCAGCGAGTGCTGCTGAGAGTTGTCCCAGTTATGTAGCGTACAAGTGTGTACAACGTCAATTAGGAATACTTTAGCCAAATAAATCAGTTTAGGAGAAAGTCTATGGATCTGCTGTGTGTACGTGTCATCTCTCCGGCGACGACCAAGTAGTGATCGGACCACTACGCTACAGTATTTAGAAAATATCTTGCACATTTCACATAATAATAATAATAATAATAATAATAATAATAATAATAATAATAATAATAATAATAATAAGAATAATAATGAATCAATGAATCGTTGAAGAACAACGATTCTGACCTATGAAAAATATCACGATAAAGATGGTTGAATGTTGGCAGAGGCAGGAAAGTACATATAATACATGAAACGGTCTACGCTCTCAGGTTATCTAACGCCTTATCCGCGTAAAGTAATATATCTGAGCCGTTGAGGACACGCTTCGACACAGTGAACAAGCGTGAAATAAATAGTCGATCAGCGTGATTTCGTCGGCAGTGCAGTGATGGCTATGACGATTATCCAACACTGGTAGAATGAGATAGAGGGTCATTTATGACGAAGCGATGGTTATGTATACCTAAAAGCCTCTTTTTTCTGAACCCGTTCATTGGTGTTACTGCTTAGAAATGTCATTGCAGATCACAGACGCATGTAGAAGTCGAGAGAGACATATTGCAGCTCATAAGTTGCTTAAAGATATCGGAGAAATGAACTCTGGATGTTTTGCAAAACAAAGCCGAGATTACGAATAGTCCATATAAAGCCACTCCCTTAATGTAAAGAAGACAGTTGTAACCTGGTATCAAATAAAACAGCGCGATAATTGATCTCACAAACGTTTCGTAACAATAAAGAGTTACCATCGTACGAAAATGACACGTGTAATGACATAAGCGTGCGCAGGGTTCCCCGTCAGGGGGGCGAAGGTTCGTCGCAGCGCCCCACCTCCCTATTATGTCAATGTATAAGGCTGACTTTGCGCCCCCCCCCCCCCCCCGTGCGCACGCCTATGTGTAATGACGTAGAGCGGTAACGGGTTCGGGCGCTGGCTCGAAGAAGAGCAAGGAAGTCCAAGGGGACAAATATAACAGCTGACCCAGCTTACCGGCGTTGTACCTGTCTCGTATCTCTTCCTCGTCTCTCTTCCTTTACAATGGCGCAGCCATGAAACACAAAGCCGTCAGAAGACGTTAATCCGCCTGCCTCTATCACCCTTCGAAGCGGAGGAGTGCTTTCGGGCTCGCAGTCACTTTCTTCCGGGAAGTGCACCCAGACCTCCACGGGGCCTCAACAACAGGGTTGCGACTCCGAAATGATTCGTTTCTTGTACGCGTTGACTAAACACCTCACCAACCGTGCATGCAGTTATACTTCTCGTTTTGGCTGTACTGCACTTGGGCCACTCTCTGAGACTGCCATTCCGGAATTTCACGGGTTTCAGGACGATCCTAGCACCTGGGTCTCGACCGTCGACTCTTTCACCGAGAAATACTCTTGGTCAGAGTATACCCAGAAATCCGTCGCGGAAGGGCGCCTCCGAGGAGCTGCCCAAGCCTGGCATCGTTTCCAGGGAAGCAACTATGCCTCATGGACAAATTGGTGCGCGATCTCACGTGCACAGTTTCACCGCTTCTCGGCGCCTATGACGGTCGCTTCATTGAGACTCAGTCGCGCAGGCAATCCCGAACTGCAGACATCGCCGCATATATCTGCGACAAATTACACTTCCTGCTTGCGACATAGGCTGGCCCTCTCCGGCAGCCAGACAGTATGTCATCGATGGAATATACGATCCGACGCTTTCCTCCGACAGGTGGCAGAGTCAAAAAGAAGCCGCTAGACGCCGCCTTCCTGCAGTCTCCCCACAGGAAACTGTGACCACACGGCTCGGGTGCTTTTCGTGCGGGTGCTTCGGGCATGGCTACAAGGACTGCCCACAATCGCCGCGTCAAGCCATTCAGTTCCAAACGCGACAACTTCCAACAGTTCGGGTCCGCGTCGACGGCATCGGGGAACTCACGGCGCTTGTGGATACTGGAGCCGAGCGAACAGCACTGCTTCGACGGCACGTGCCAGTCACCCTCTAGGCTTGGAATGAGCCGCCTCTCCGCTGCCTCGGGGGCAGCGCGTTCCCTGTAGGTGCAGTGAACCTGCAGCTACACACCGAAGCCGGGAGCAAGTTATTGCCGCCATTTCCGTCTTAGAGGACCTACCTGCCGACCTGGTTCTGGGAGCGGACTACATCCAGTCTGGCCAAGTACAGTTCACTATAGATGGCGATGGCGTCAACCTCCGCGGCTCGACCCCGAGTGGTTCCTCGGATCAAAGCTCCCTATAGGTGAGCCAGCAACGCTGCACACAATCTCACCCGCACTTGAAAGGCACAAACCACTCTTTGCCGATATCCTGGCGCAGCTTCCCGGGACTAGCTTATTTGAACATCGTATACCTACTGACAATCATCCGCCGGTGTCTTTGCCGCTACGGCGATATGCAGAAAGAGAGCGGACCGTGATCGCCGAAGAAATAGAACCAATGCTAGCCACCAATGTAATCAGGCCATCTTCTCGTCCATGGGCTGCACCTGTCATTTTTAGTCCACAAAAAGAACGGCAGTCAACGATTTTTCGTGGATTACAGGGATCTAAATATACAAAACATACCGGCATCATAGCCGCTTCCGCGTATTTACGACGCTGTTGATACCATGCCAAATTGAAGATTCCTTTCATCTCTCGATTTGAAAGCAGGGTCTCCCGGCCCCCCCGCTTCCCACGACACCAGCAAGGAGAAAAAAAGTCACAGTTTCGCCACAAGGCGAAGCAATGAATGTGATAGCAACAAATTGGAATGTCAAGTGACGAATGGCAAGCAGGTCGAAAGTGCAGCGCGCTGCTCACGCACACATGACGCATGAAAACAACACGCACAGGATCAGAGCGAACTAAAAACATTCACAGCTCGACACTTAACGCGCTGCTAAAACAAAAACGACGCACGAAACGTATTCACAGGTACAGACGAGCGCGAACTAACAAGTGTCACAGTTTTTACTTCGTTGTGTTTGTAAAGCGTGCTCTTTTCGCAAACGGGGGACTGCAGCGAGTGATGTGACCTTCGCGCGCCCCCGTAACTACAACGCTATCGTTCCGCCGAAAGCCCCCTTCTCCGCCACCGCGAGATAAGCGCGCGCGCACGGGCATCTACCCTCCCCGCCCCCCCTTCGCGCAAAGTGCAAGCCGGAGAGTAGGAGCGCCTGACAGCGTGCGTCGCGACGAACGGGGCGCCCAGCTAAGGCCCTCCGAGCGCGGCCTATGCGCCATCTCGCTGGTAATGCTGAAAACACGCTGAAAACTCGCTGTATATAAATAGCTCGCCGTTTGAGCGTTCAAGGACGTTCGCCTTCGTGGCTGAATGGGTAGCGCCGCGCGCTGCAGACCGGGAGAGGTCCCCTGGTTCGATGCCGCGCGTCTGAAACATTTTTCTGAGTTATTTTTCTTTTGAGGTTTTTATAAATATATAGATACATATACGGGACATGACGGCAACGCCGACGACGAAAACCAGCCGAGAGTGTCCATATAATTGCTAAAGCAATAAAAATGAAGTTTTGTCTCTCTCTCTCTATCTTAAATAAGTGATGACTAGTGGCCGGATTTTTAGACATTAAAAAGCGCGTTTTAGGCGCCAAAAATGGCAGGCAAAACAACGTTTTAGGTACCAGAAATAGGCAGAAAAAACACGTTTTTAGCCTCAATCTTGTAAATGTACGCACAATAAATATATTCATAACTGAAAATATGTCAAAACAAAGGCGCACATGACCTGTACCTTAGACAGGAAAGCGAAAAAACGTTATTTTTATGATGGCACAGAGGCGGCAATATTTCAACAAAGCCGCATCATTGTCTTTTTTTCCCCGCACGTTTCATAGAGTACATGGTCTGTCCTTTTATACTGTAGCACGGTGACTGAAGTGTCCTCTGCCGGATCAACACACTTCTCGGTATCACTCTTTTCGGCATGGCTTAGAAGGGTAGCACATGAGCAGATAGCCAGACCTCTAAAAAGCCAGAAGAAAGGGATGCCCCCGTGCTGGCCATGTCTAATCACGTAGGGCCAATTTCTCCCCTGTCAGTGAACCCCATGAGAAATAAATTATAAACAAAACGAAAGCCGTCTGCACATCACACTTGTCTTTCTTGTGATCTTCCCTCTCCATTCCTCTGACGGCTCTCCATGGTTTCGCATGGGCCAACCGCTCGCCCCATGTCATCGCGGCGTCGTACGGTGGCTGGCGCGTCCCACTTCACTGCTGCCAGCTGTTGTTTTCCCGAAGCTGGTCGAACTAATTTTCAGATGCGAAGCAGCTTAAGGCGAAGTTCAATCCGGTGGTGGTGGTGTGCGGCGTGACCACCCTTACCGCGCATGCGCAAACCCTTTCCAAAATAAAAATAAAACCTCCTCTCCACCTTTCTCTCCTCTAGGCAACCCTCCCCGCGGCGAAGCGCAAAACCCTCTCAAAGGTTTCGCTTCGCTAACTGCGCCGTGGGTATACAATTTGGAACGGATAACGTCACCGAATAATAGAACGCCTGTATT
>JALIZH010001817.1:0-65647 GCA_030522465.1 Rhipicephalus appendiculatus | reverse complement strand
CACGGAGTTATAGCATTGACACAATACAGAGCAAATAAAGTATACAGGGCACACGACGTTGTGTTTCCTGTATTTTTGCTTTTTCTGTGCTGTGTTGGTGTTAACTAGGCGCAGCTTTGACGATGTATTGGAAGCACGTGTTCGTCAAGTTAGCGCTAAGTCTTTACATCAGTAAGGCACCTGTGTGCACAACAAAAGACGTAGAACATGGTCTTACAAAGCTATAAAATAATCTCGTCCATGAAAAAATAATTTTTATAATCTTGATCAAAACATTTATGGCAGAAATGGCAGGAGTGCATCCGAAGGAATAATGAACGAGCTCAATAAAGAACAAACATGGAGGACGCTTGAGCTTCGCCTTCAAGAGTATATATATAACGCGATAGTGTAATTGGGCCCTGTGCCCATCACCTCTATTGCTATCTGGGCTTCTGTTCTTGGTGTCTGCTACAACCGTGCCGGCAACTAAACTAATCTCTGTGCGCGTAGATGATAATTTTCCGATCACAACCAACTACACCGACACCGACACCGGAATTTCCGCGAAACGAGCTCTTTAATGATATCGCGTTAAAAACAAAGCAAGAAAGAGAACTCACATCCTGGTGGGTATTTTGTTTCCCCTTGCACTGAAACAAAATAAGACTCAGACATGTTACGCTGGGTGGGGTTGCAGCTTGTGTTGAATGTCTTATATGGGCACTTGTTTCTGCTAATGTAATACTTAAAACTAAGACAAATCGTCAATTTTAAACACGTGTACTGTTGTGTTTTGGATCATTTTATGGCAAAACTCATATATAAATGTTCGTAGTCACATGCTGTTTCTTGAAAAGTTGAAGTTGCGATACGTTTGATGAGATGTCAAGAGAGGAACATTTTTCAGCAATATTGGCATTTATTGTTATCACGATGTACCTGTTCAAGGACACCTGATTGTTGAATTTAGAGCTCTCTACTTGATGATGTGCAAATAAATGTGTAGGATGAGGGGTTTAAAACAATGGAGTAGGATAATGTGGTGCCTATACATTTGCACTTCACAGCGCAGCTGTTATGTTCGAGCTTTGGTGTGTGTCACAGACAGAAAATTATCATCATCATTAACTGGCTAGCATTTTCTTCATCTTCTTCGTCTTCGTCCTCTTGTTCCACTTCGGCTTCCCTCCCAGAAGGCATGCGCCGATTAGGACGTTGTGGGATGCAATAACACTGATGGGCGTGAGAACAAGTAGAAACAGGGAGAACAAAAGAAAGACAGTCGAAGAGAAAAAAACAGGCGCTTTTTTTGGATACTGCATAAATATCAGGAGAGCAATTAAGAAAAGTATGAAATTCCATTTAAATAATATAATACAACTCAACAAAGACTCACGGCCAGGCAGTTGTCCAGTTACGCCTCCCACTGTAAATAAAGTAAAAGATCATTTGTTGGATTCCACGCGCTTTCGGCGTGAGCAAAGTCTGATTTATGTGCAATAGTCATTGCGATGGCTGTTGATGGCCTAAAATGCGCAAATTATACAGAAGACAAAAATCTTGCGATGTAAACTGTTCATAGGGTTTCGAAGCGCAACGCACTTCGAAACAAATTAATGCAGCTTTGCACTGTAGGGTGCCAGGCCTGATGGAAGTTTGGAGATGGGCAGCCTTCTTTGTTTCTGTTTCGCTCTCGCTTTCTTTCTTCCTCGCTTTCTTTCATTCTCGTTTTTTTCGTTTTCTTTCGTTTGTTTTTTTCTCTTTATTTGTATTTATTTCTTCCTCTCTCTTTATTTCTCTCTCTTTCTTGGTGTTTTTTTTTCTTCCTAGTTTATTACTGTTCCTCTCTTTCTATTTGGCGCTTGCTTTCATTTTTTTCTATTTTTACACGTGTTTTTCGGACTTTACGCCAAGAGCTCTAGTTTTTTTTTTTTTTTTTTGCTGAAGATGATAAGTGACCCTCATGAAGGCGCTCGAAGAGCAACAGGAAGAAGACTTCTCCTTGGCTCAAGCGCGCCCTTACTTATCCTCATGAGGTTGCTTGATGAAATAGAGGTAGAAGTCTTCTCCTTACCGCGAGTGTGTGCTCATTATGACACATGTGGAGCGTTACGCTAAGCGACGACGATAGCACGCGACAGCACATGTCAGTATGGCCCCCTAAAGGGCTCCGCACTTTTAAAGAAAACAGTGAAAGAGACGGACACATGCGTTGCATGCAGCACCTATGTCCATCTCTTCTACTCTCCCAACTTTATCTTCTACTACTGCTAACTGCGTTTCGCTGTATGTTATTCCACCATGAACATCCACCAAGTAGTCGAACTCGTCATTCCGTTTCAGCATCTGAATGATATAGAGACTGCACGAATATTTTTATGGTAGGCGTGGTATACTTTCTGCAGTCACGGAATTGCGAATATATATATATATATAGGAACAAAGAGAAATACGCAATGTTGGTTTTGGCACGTAGCAATTTCTGACGTTTCGCGATGGACCATTTGTGAAAGCTGGTCCACCAGCCGAAACGTCAGAAACTATACCGTGCAAAACCAACGTGCGTCGTACTCTCTTTTTTGTTCTATATATATATATATATATATATATATATATATATATATATATATATATATATATATATATATACTGGTAGTTTTTCCTGCTCTAATAACAAAATCACACTGATTCCCAACAACGCTCACGAGTGTCAAAGTAGCATGCAAGATTTATCAATTCATCTGTACAGTTATTATCATCGGCGCACGGATAATGTGACAGGTGATGCCTATCAGACGCAGTACTTGCGTATGCACTGTGCGAAGCATAAAGAGCGTCGTAAACATATTCGGACATATTTGTTCTGTAACTCTTATCGACGTCGTAGACGCTGGAGACACGCGACTGCGTGAGTGGTTTTGAGAAAAACTAAAAACAAAATGCCAGGGAACAAATACAAGAAACATGGTCACACTGACATGCTGCTGTGTTTTGAGTTGCACCTCCCACTGTAAGGAAATAAGCCATGCAGCAGTTTGCAAACTTGGCATTGTTGGAGCAGTTGTGTTTAGGTTCTTCTATCTATACCTCTAGTTTCACCGTCAGTAATATTTTGATTTTCAAACTGATCATATTTCCGATAATTGCAATATTTATTTGTAATATCAATTGTTTGGACACTACCGGAACGCTTTTAACTTCCCCGGGATGTTTCTCATGAATTTCAGGTGCCGTTGAATGAATCAATCAGAGCGAGCGTGTTGGTTTTGATAGATATGTATTTGGCTTCATTTTTTAAGACAACGATAGTTGCGGAATGACCAAATTATGCATTCTGGCGTAATGCTTGCTTATGGTTGATATGTAGTCCAAAATGACGCTTTGAACAGTAGGTGTGCACAAATACTGTGCGCGTATACTGCTGCAATACCAAGGAAATGGTTTAAAAAATGTAGCCCTGGCTGAGTTTCACATAATGATAAATATACCAAAATGAAATACTTATAAAATAAGCAAATTAAAAACAACAAAAAGCTCACATTTTGGTGGGTATTGACTTGTACCTTCCACTGTAAGGGAAAATGTCGAATAGAGTTACTGGTCTGAATATGGCCTGCTAGTGCCTTATAGGCATGCCTGTTTATGCAACGGGTAGAGTTAAATTTTCTTTGCAAATATGTTTTCAATCTAATACGAGTATTACGGTGACAAAGAGCAAGATTTTGACGTCAAGATGTTCCTTAAGAACTTGGAGTGCAGTTCAGCTTAATAAAAGGACGGCACTAGATGTGACGTCCCAGTGACGTCGCATTGACGTCACATGATTTCTCGATCTGTGACGCCGTGACGACGTAAAAGGGTGACGTCATCACAATATGGAGACATTCTTCATCAGTTGTGTTTACACCGCCGATGGTCACATTTCGCGTTTCATGAGACGCCTAAAGCGATTAACTTTATGGTTTGAATGAGACCCAATCTATTAGTGAATTTGACAACTGGGGGCCCCAAGGAGCTTGGGGACTCAAGAAATTTGCGAGTCGCCAGGGCGCATGCGCAGAACCTAAGCCACCCTTGGGCTCTTGCACTCGGGTTGACTGAGGTCCAAAAAAAAAACTGCCGTGGGTTCCTAGGGAGACTTGGGTCGCCAGCAAGAGGACGCAGACGCAGCGCGGGCCACGAAACAGTATGCGCCGCGTCTCGCGTAAATTTTATTTCCTCACATGTGGTGCATCGTGCGTTTCACAAAACGCGCTCTGCGTTTGACCCAATTCTCAACTCTGCTGTTCCTCCGAACGCAAGAGCAGCCTACCAACGCAGCTTGTGAACCCTAGTGTTTTGGGTGACCAGTTCTCAAGTTCTCTATTAAGCCGGAATCCTTGAATCTCTCATGCGAAAGGCGGCATTAAGTTAAAAGTTGACGTTCATGCGAAATCGTACAAAAGGAACATTACCACTGGTGGCTGGTGGATAGAGGACGCGAGCATATATAGCATTCTCTTCAGGTTTGCGACGTTATGAAAATAGGGGCTACAGTGATAAAAAGTGCTCGACAAAAGAGCCACACTGGATGGTTTACGCCTACGAGTCGTCTCAGCCAAAGGCACTTTTTACATATAAGAATCACGGACAGTGGCCTCCGCGCTTAGCCCAGCCGCATGCCGTGCGGCTGCAGCTAATTGCCGAAGCCACGACTGTACGAACTACTTCAAAATGTTCTCCACATCGCGTATGTGACATGTAGAATTTCCGGACAGATTTATTGTAAAACACGATGACAATTTCAAATAGGTACTACTCTAATGAAAATAAGAAAAGAAGCAAGAAAAAAACTTACATCCTTTTAGGTGAGGTGTTGTACCTTTCACTGAAATAAAATAAGCCGTGAGATGGAATAATGTTGCAACTCGTCTTTCAGGGTATTTTTTTGTACTGAGAACGGAGGCAGATGGAGAAGAGGAATGTAGGGAGGTTAACCAGATTCACACACGCACGCACGCACTTACGCATGCGCGCACACACACAAACACATAGACACACAAATGCACACACACAGGCACACAGGGACACACGCACACACCCACCCACCCACTCATCCACACACAAACACACACACACAAACACACACACACAAACACACACACACACACACACACACACACAAACACACACACAAACACACACATAACTGCGTTCTGACATGAAAGTCATTCAGGCAGGCCAGTATATCGCAGGAACGTAGTAGTGCTTGTGCAGCGTTCTTCTGTTTTTGGTACTGCTGACACACACACACAAACACACACACACACACACACACACACACACACACACACACACACACACACACACACACACACACACACACACACACACACACACACACACACACACACACACACATGACTGCGTTCAGACATGAAAGTCATTCAGGCAGGCCAGTATATCTGCTAGTACTGCTGCTAGTCTTGCGATAATCGGTAGTTAAATTTAATACATTTAATAAAAGAAGGACAGCTAAATGCTTTATAGCGATCACATTTGATATCCTCACAGCGAAATTACGATGTCACACTGTTGTTTCGTATAAAGTCAATATACGGCAAGAGCAACCCGGTAAACGGTTTGCTACAGATGCAAAGAGAAAGTATGCAAGGGAAAGAAAGGCAATTGATCTATGTACTCCACGTACGAGGTCACATGTTCAGACGTCTGCTAGGACTGTAGGGCACGTGTGTACTCCTACTGCGCCCATTGCTCCTCATGAACATGGCAAGTGTACGCGATCTCTGTATCTGCCAGCCAATATGTGGCTGTGCAAGCACTTAAGCCGAACCGGCATCTTGGTGCTTGGTAAGTTCGTGCGCTCTGTGTTCCGATGCCTTAAAGTATTGCATGTATCACAACCACAGTTTTGCAGGCCAGACTAATCCAGCAAAAAATGGATTAATCGGTCTCCACGCCATGCTTGTGTTAAAAACGTGGACTTACAATCGTAAAGTAATATTTGTTATCTCATTTTGTGCATTTCTAACAGAAGGCTGGTGAATTTAATGAGCAGGAATGTCTACTTTACCTTTAAAAAAGGTTCCGTGCTGTCATTTTCTCATTGTAAGTGTCAAGTATTATAATATTATTCACACAGCACTGCTTTTCTTTCATAGCGGCTATATCTTAGCGACGCGCGCTTGACGCAACCGTTACATTTGCTGCAAAGGTCCGCCATGCGGCATGCAATGATAATTGAATTAGAGTTGAAAATAAATTTTAGAGGACATATCTGAATTGCCATCACGAAAATAGGCAGGCCTCAGTACGCATGAATATCTAAAGTCCCAACTCAAATTACCGTCAATTATGGATTCACGTAGTCAGTGAGATGCTCTTTTTTGTTCATGTACTCAAGATATATGACTACGTTAGATAATTCTTCACATTGTTAATTATTCATTACCTCAAATTGAAGCAAGACGTGGTTTTATTACCAAATCAACGTGCTTTCAGGTTTGGTAGTCTTATGTTGTATAATTACGGCATCTAGTAGCTGAATGTAATTCTTGTTATAGTTAATTGAAACGAAATTAGTAGTTTTAATATTTGTACATCACAATTCAACAATGTGAGTAAAAGATTATCGTTTTACTGTTGATTATGCTGTATTTACTATTTAAATATTGCAGTTCTCGCTAGAATAAGCGCTATGAAAAATCATTAACTCGATGGATCATGAGCTCATCCACATCCCATAGCATTATGGCAGAATCTTGAATTACGCTTGCATAATTCGCATGACCGTTTGTACGTTTACGATTTGAAACTTTCCCATAAAGTTAATTAGGGGAAGATTGTTAAATATAACAGAAAGATGTGAATTTTTATCGCTGATTAGGGTGCCTCCAACGTTTTTCGATACAATCCAAATAGTACAGTTATTGATTCGCGTACTCGTGAAACATATCTACATTGCAGTACAAATACTGATTAGGAAACATTCCCCTCAAATTAGCGTTTTGTACGCATGAATAGGAATATTGATTTACCTCCGACTAACCTTCGAAGAACATATTAAAAGCATTGTTGATGTAACCTGTTAGGCCCGATATCAAGAATAGCCAAAAAGTTTACAAATGCCACTTGCATCATTCTCTTTGTTTTTTGTTATATTTCTTCTATCGAATTTAGGGCTTAATTTGTCCTGTGTGGAGCTGGAGTGACTTGACGCACGTTAGGGAAATTCAGCATGTCAAGCGACCTTTCACTCGCATTCTTTAGGAACGGTTTTTGGGACACTGAGCGTTTCATAACCATGGCCGTGTACGGCACATATTTAGCAACAGACTTTCAAAAATAGAGGGCGTAAATGTAGCCATTGCTTGTTTTCGTATCAATTAAGTCATAAGATTGTTTTTATTTTAGCGTTTGACATTTTTTGCCCTTGTATTAGCTATTTGTTTCTTTTACGCACACGACTTATTAGCCTTTACTTTCTGCACTCCTGTATCAGTGTATCTTAAAATTTTACGCTTCATTTGATTTTTGATGCGTGTTAACATATCTACTATTAATGAAAGACACCCTTCAATCCAAAGTACTTTCTTAAAAAAAGGGCAGCTTCGCACTACTGGTGCTAAGCCTGAAGGAAATGGGAAGCTGGGCAGCCTTCTTTGTTTCTCTTCGAATTTTTTCATCTTCTTTCTTTCTTCCTCACTTTCTATCTGTTTCTCTTTTCCAGTTTTTTTCTGTCTATTTTTCTCTTTATTTCCATTTAATTTCTATTTTTATCTTCTAGTTTTTTTTTCATTTTGTTGTATCTGTTTCTATTTCTCGCTTACTTCCTGTTTTTCTCACATTTTATACGAAGTTCTTCCTGCGTTAAGCCAAGCAACGAAAGCATACGACAGCATACGACAGCCCGGTCCCCTAAGGTGATCCGCACTTAAAAGTAAAAGGAAAGATAGCTATTGACAACAAGCTATGTATTGTAGTAAAACATACGAGTGCTTCAAAGAATTACTCGCTTACTTCTCGGAAACATAGAACCGGCTCCTACCTGATGTTTTCCTTGTGGGGGGGGACCAGCTGACTCTACTGCGCAATTCTGTAGCAGAAGCGTAGCCAAAGCAATGACACCCAGCATTGTTCACTCGACAGAACTGTCTCTCCAATGGTCATCAAACTATGTGAAGGAAAAATGCATGAAATTAGAATATTTGATAACCTTTGTCAGTATTGGTAAAGAAGTAATTCTGTGGCAGGCACTTGAAAGCTTGCTCATGGGACGAGCTATCAAGATTATTTATGTTAACACGGGAGAATCAGTAAAACTCTGCTACTAGCGACATAAGCGATTCTCAGGTACAGGCAGTAGCTTTATTTCTTTCGAAGGAAATAAAGCTACATCTGTCATAGAGATTACTGCCTGTCATCTAGCCTTTTCGCTTGTCAAATGGACGTCAAGGATGGCTAGCACTGTTTCAATTCAGTAGCACATGTGTTTGGGCTTGTACGTCCCTTTTGTTTTCGAGCTCGACACACTGTCTACTCTTTACCCATGCATTCTCTTTTTTGTACGCCTGAAGTGCTCGGCAGTGCAAGCGCAAACTCGCAGTCACTACACTTAGTTTTTACATTGAAGAGATGTGGAGAATACGGGTATCCCAGATATACCAATAATCATAATTATAAACGTTTGTTGTAATATAGGAATCGCAAGAGGTCTCATCATACTATTCGACTACGCTGTTTCATATTGAAAAAAAAATATCGGGATTGTGTTTAGTTACTTTTAATGGTTTCTAAAGTGGCAAACTTAAGGTACAATGGTATGCTACTGCAGCTACTACTACTACTACTACTACAACTAATAATAAGAGTTTGGTTTTACGTGCCTAAACCGTGATATATTCATGAGGCACGCCTTGGCGGACGGCTCTGCAAATTTCGGCCATCTGGTGTTCTTTAACGGGCAGTGACCTCGCACAGTATGCACGTGCCTCTACCATGTCACTTCCACCAAAATGCGACTGCCGCGGCCGGGATCGAACCCGCGACCTTCGGGCCAGCAGCCGAGCCCCATGACCCCTCATCCACCGCGGGGGACTAAGCTGAAATCGTGGAGTTCATGCCGAACTAGATAGAGTTCCATGTTCTTTCATGACGGCTGTACCATGCCTGCGATGGCATGTGTGTTCGACATCTGCTTGTGGTAGAATGATAGGAATGCCCTGAAGTTTTACATCGAGAGCTGTTACGAGATGACAACAGCTGATTTTGGCGCCGTAGTTGTCCACCACCGCCACTGGCGTCCGTAACCACAATCGGGCGAAGGTAACAAAATATGAATTAGAAGAAAATTCCAAGGATCGGATGGGATTTGAACCCGGAACAATGGCGTGGCAGTCGAGTACGCTATCCACAGAGCCGAGCTGATGCTTGAAACTTCCTCGCAAAAGATACTCTATACGGGCGTTATGTCAGGCATGCTATTGTGTCTGTATTCATATTATAGCGTCATAGAAGAGTAAAATAAGAACTCGGCGTCGCACAAGGTGAATTGCATAACGAGTGGGTCGTGAAATGCTTCCAACCCATTGCGAGAGGCTCAGCCGTACTTCTTCATGGTCATCAGCTACAATAATAATATCAGACGCCTTTACCTCCCAAAACCACAATATATTTACGAGGTACACCGCAGTACAGGGCTCCGGAAATAATTCCGACCATCTGGTGTTCTTTAACGTGCACTGACATCGCAGACTACACGGCCCTCCGCCATTTCGTTTTCACCGAAATGCGACCGCCACGGCGGTCCAACCCGGGACCTTCGGTTCAGCAGCCCAGCACCATAACTACTGATCCAGCATGATGGACGGCCACAGCAGCAACAAAGTACACCTAACGTCTTGAAGGTGTGTAGCACGTACCGTGCTTCTCCATGGAATGACGATTAATGGCGTAGTGGGTGTTTCCCTACTTCAAGAAAATTATGTTTTATGAGTGGCCTCAAGAGAGCCACGCCGAGGCTTTCAAATTGCTTCGCAAAAATACCCTATACAGGTATCATATCGGGAAAAGAATCATGTTAACATATGCTAATATAGCGTGGTAGAAGAGTAAGATAAGAACCAGGCGCCACAAAATACGACTTGCAGAACGAGTCGGTAAATTGAATGCTTTAAACCCAGAACACAGGGCTCAGCCATAATTCTTCACTGTCATCAGCCACAGCACAGAGTGCCCATAATGGCTTTCAGATGTGTAGCGGATGCAATGGTTTCCCGCAGACTGCCCAAACTTGGTATATTTGGTGCTTGCCTCCTTCATGAAAATTACGATGATTTATGGCGTAGTGGGTGTTAATAGCCCAAAAAATAGCCTACAAGGGACTCTAGAACGAGCGCTCTTCCAGCTTTCGCTGGGACTGTCCTATGTGTTCTGAACAGGCCGGGCGTTCTTTTTTTTTTTTTGATAAACGAATCACGCATGTTAGCGGTCATTATAGGTACTTGAAGTTTGGAAAAAGGTACGTCTGAGAAGCAACTTTTATGTAATAGACAAGAAGTATTACTGCATGCCGGTTGGCTACGACCTGCAAATACGCTAACAGCCGGAAAGCACGTATGATCGTTCAATTTTGCAGTCGCAATGTGTAAGGTTCTCAATGTATTCTCCCCAAATCACAAGGCTACACAGTTAATTATCGCCAACGTTCTTAGCTTCAGTAAGTTATTATTCTGAACTCTTTCCCTTACTCATTGTGGTTGCAATTTTTTCGCATCTCGCAGAGCGAGCTCTTCCAATCATATCATGGTACACTTAGATTTGTCACATTTGTAATTCTCCATATGAACCATTGGCAGCGGTTCGCTGAGTATTATATGAGACCACGTCTGCGTTTAGCTTTATACCGGAGTGGTATATAGACAAGAAAGGCACTGATACCAAATGTACAGCCGTCAGCACGCCTAACTCGAACGCTCCGCCGGGTGGCCTCGACCCGCTTCGACTGACGCCAGCGCCGCCAAGCGTTGGACTCTTTCTGTAGCAAAAAATATTCAGACACGCGTAGTGTATGCGACTGATTGTTTGAACGCTACGCACTTTTACATTTGGCAGTTGCAGAGTTGAATTAGGTCTGGACAAAAAGCTGACTCCGTCAGAGTTAACGAGCCAGCACTACGACATATAATTGTTCGGTTCTTTTTTATTTCGTATCCATTATTAGCACTCCATGGTTACTATACAAATTTTCCTGGGCGTGCACATCTTGCTCTTCTGTCACACAATGGAAGTAAAGCCACGAAGCCGTGATATCGCAAGCAGTGCTTTTGTACGGTTATAGATAAAAATAAACGGAAAAAAATAGTTTTATGTGCTTTTTGCGCCAATAGTTCTTCGCTATTAGCTAGAAATTTCGCTGTTTGTTAAGCTTTACATGGCTACTAGAAAATTCATTTTTTACTAAGGCACGTTGCCGGGCTGGTTGGTTGGGGTTGATAATTCATATGGGGTAACGTTCACTACAGGGACAAAGAAGAGATTGCAGGTAAGTTTTTGTACCGCACGCCACGTTGTTCAATGCCAGCGTCGAATGAAGCATTTAAGCCGTACAGCTCAATAAAAAAAAGGTTCAACTTATCCCAATATTTACCCAATGAACTCTGTTACAGTGAAGTGTTAAAAAAATTGACATGGCCTGCATGCTCCAAGAGATAGGCTTATGCAAGCATTTATACTCTTAGACCCTCACCTGTATACAAGCATTATGTAATTGATGCATATGTAACCAATAAACTGAAACTGAAACTCAAGTTGAAAAAAGAACAAAAAAAAAAAACTTCGAGAACGCTTGAGCTGCGCCTTCGAGAGCAGAAAGATAGCGTAATCGGGCCCCGTTTGCATTGCGTTTTCTGTCGTTAGCCTGGCTTCGTTAGCTTAGTCCCTTACCTGTCATCTACTGGGTGCCTCTGGATAATACCGAGAGAGAGAGAGAGAGAAATAGACTTTATTTGATTATCCGGCGGACGACTATCCTAGCCCGCTTTTCGGCCTAAGAAGCTGACGTCTGATTCTTCCTGCTGCACTCCGGCATTCTTCGTCATGGTGCTCCGCGTGCGATTAGTGACCGGGGATGGCAGTTTACAGTGTATGTTGTTGAGGAACAATTACACCTCTGGGGGTATGACAATCGGCACTGGTCACCTTACCACCCTCAATCAAACGGCCTCCCTGAGCGCATGAATCGCACCTTGACCAACACATTACCCATGTATGTGTCCAATGACCACATAAATTGGGACTCTCTTTTGCCGTTTCTTAAAGGAGCACTGACATTAAATTTCAAAGTCGAGATGTGTCCTTCATTCGATTTCTCGGTATGCATAAATCGTCTTGGCCAAATTTGAATGCCGCCCGTCGCGTGGAAGTTATTTTATTTGGAGGCCAAACAGCGCATGAACGCTCAGGAAAACTGAATGCCCTGCGACATTGACGCTAGTGCAACGTGTGAGGTGTGATAGAATCACACTTGTGACGTACGCTAGTGATACGCTAGTAACAATGACGTCGACGGTCTGAGTGTGTTTATTGTGGCGCCGACGCCCGGCGATGGTCTCAGTAGTGGCTCTCCTTGCTGTGTTGATCTGTGCGTGCGGTTCATCGTGTCGCATCGACCTATTTGTCGTGTGCGAGCGCGAGTGCGATCATTCGGAGCGACACAGTACGTGCCAGGATGTCGGGGAGCCGCTGCGTAGTGCGAACCTGTCCGTCGAGGCGCGGAAAAAGCGGAAAGTGCGTGTCCTTTCATGCATTTCCAAGCCTCCAACCTCAACGCTGCCAGTGGGTCGCTTGTCGATGTTGACCGCGATGACGGCGAGGACGACGATGTTGACGACAAAGACATGGCTGCACGTGAGCTCCTAGCAGACGAAATGTCAGCGACGTCAGCTGGACGTGACGTCACTTTTTTCGTGGCAGCGAGATCAGCTGGGGAGCGGCCCCTTACGTGACCGCGAGGTAGCGCTACCAGTACTACAATTTGGCGGGTTTTCCTCCCGTTTTGAATCGCGTTCGATACCGGATATATTAATCAGCATTACTGGTACTTATTCGTCCATCCGCTGCATTTTGAGTCGAGAATCGTTACTTGGGGCTCGATAGCTACTCGCGGATGCAAAAAAAAAAAACCACATGCGTAAATTTGATGTCAGTGCTCCTCTAAGTACGTATACAATACGGCGAAGCGTGAAGTCACGGAGTATGAGTCATTTTTCTCGCTGTACGCTCGTCACCCCCAGAGCTTTATCGACATGATACTTCCCTCTCTACACATGAAGACATCATAATAGCTCGTCGATTGGCTTGTCGATTGGCTCACCTCAGGACTATTTCGTCACAAGACCGTGCCAAAACTACTTATGATGCTCAACACATGTCTGTTACGTTTTCCCCTGGAGACTTTGTTTTACTTTGGACGCCTGTGCGGAAAAAAGGACCATACGCGAAGTTTTAGATGCGGCGCATCTCTTGCTCGGGGGTATGTCTCGCGGCGTCGGCGACGGCGTCCGCACTCACACTACGCATGCGCAACTCTCCTCCTTCCCTCTCTCCAACAGCTGCGCGTTACTCTCTCCACTTCTCTCCTACCACCTGCTTGCGCTTCTCCTGCGTTCTCGCTTCTGCTCTCGCGGCGCATGCGCTACTTTCCTCCTCTAGTCTCCTCTCCTTCAAGTGTGAATATAAAGCGGGTAGAGCGCTCCTCCTCCCCCCGCGCTGCGGCCGCGCACTCTCCTCATTTACGCGGGCGTTTACGCAGGCGTTCGGTCGGCTTCTCTCCTCTCCTCCCCCCGCGCTGCAGCCTGTAAACCCACTCCATCCTCTCCCTCCCCCATTTCATGTAACCGCGTGCGCTCTGTCGAGGAAGTACCGCTTGAATCGTGCGGTCGCTCCGTCGGTTCCCGGCGGCTGCAGTTGCCTCGAAAGCCTCGCTACCCTCGCCGCAGACTCGCGTTGTCTCTCTGTAGCGGAAGCGGTAGCTCTACGCCGACGCTTGGCTTCGACGGCCGAGTGAACGTAAACGGAACTTGGTGTGCACCCCCAATGCTGCTTCGCATCCCCTCATGGTTCCCTTTAGTGGGAGATGGTGTAATATTTTGTTCAGGTATACCGGACCATACACTCTTAAAAAAAATGGAGCGACCCTCGCTCCATTAAGGGAGAAACGGCGATGTCCCCAATGTTCGTCCTTAAAAGGAGGAATGGTTCCTCCATTTTGCATGGAGGAACGGTTCCTCCCTCGTCAAAATCAAGATGGCTGACACCAAGTTAGCGAAGCGATTAGGCCTAGCGAGTTCATCGATTCTCGACTGATAAAGAGTATACGGCACTCGTAATCACAAAAAAACGGTCCCGCTGAGCTTAATATCGAGTGATATGACAATAAAATCAAGCAGACAAACCTGGGGTGGTGATAACTTCGCGAAACGGAACGACGGAACTCGTAGGTTTCGCTCGGCCAGCGAGACGGCGTTCACTCTGGAAGGTACGGATACTGCAAAGAAGTTCTCGCCCGGAGACAACAGGCTAGGCTTGCTGTCTTTATTTATCGAAGAATCACACCGTGTAGCGACGTTGTCGACGCGTTTACGGGGCAATAGGCCCCGAGATTTACATCCAAAATGTACACTCGATCACAGCAAAACAATTCCGTCGCAGCAGTTTATAGTTTCGATAGATAGATGTTCAACAATATATAAGTAGGTGGAGTGGTGAGAGCACCACAGCCATGAATTAGGCGGTAGCTGGCGCCATCTGGAGGGATTCAACGATACTAGAAAAAAAGAAACATTTGCGATGCACGTTGATACTACAGAATGGAATTTAGGCGGATAATTGGCGAGTCAAGCCCATTCATGGATCACGCAAGGACACTGGAAGGCTGGTACAACATATTTACATACACATTCATTAGTACGTAGATGTTTGCTAGGTCTGCGAGACACATAGTACACACAACCCTCACTGAATTCAATACACATTTCATTCATTATTATACATGCAGCCCACATCATGAATGAATCACCACAGCCGCGTACGCACAGACGTGTTTACACGTAACCCAATACGAAGTGCTGACGCTTATATAGTCACTATACGGGTGACCCTAGTGATACAAGTGGCACGTAATTTTTGGTCAGCGCTATTACACTTAATGGCTGCACCGCAAGGCACGCAGACGCAATAGTACTGTAGCTATCCCTTACTTAAAATCAGCTTTTAACCAAAAGCTGCATAATAATGAACCTGATAATTATAGAGTTGATTAAGTTTCCATGAAAGTGACGACCATGAACTATGGATACCAATCCGACGACATTTTGAAGGCTGCGCCATCTCTCGACAGCGGCTACAGATAAAATTTCCCTTTCTGATTTCTTTGTTTCTTATTATTACTCTGGGAGGGCGCAGCATGCGGGCTAGAGTTAGCCAGATTCTGTCGCCGTCGTCGCGTGAGTGGTTTGACGTTAACAACTGTTAACATTCTATTTAAGCTTTGACCACTCGTATGACGATGAGCCATGGATTAATTGGACTGCTAGGCCTTCAATGACAGTGCTTCTGATGCGTTAACGGCCGTCTCAATTGTGTATACGTATGCTACAACGCGGGTCGTGCGAAGAAACAAGACAAGATGGCCTCGCACCAGACGGTGTTCTTTCGTGAGCGATGTCAGGGCTCTTGGCGTCGCAGCAGCTCGCTTACATCAGTAGAAGTAGGACTACACCGCGCTGATAATGGAAAAGAACGCTACTCATACTACGTGTTCAATAATATTTTAGTATGCTGCACCTACTTACTACTCTGCTACAGATACGTCACGGTATTCGCCTGGCATGCCAAGTTGCAGTCATTGTGCGACAACTGTGTTGTTAGCGCTGTGTTGGTGGTTACTATTACCTTGTATTTGGAATACTCTTTCGCAAAGGTGAGTGCGAGTGTTAGTAATTACCTGCTGTGCACAGCTGTCACTAGAAGTGCATTTTGTGTTGAGTTTCGCACGCCAAAGCAGAACCCGTGGGCGAGAGACATACTGCACGCGTGCATAATTCCATGCTAACTCTCAGTGCAGACGTGCGTAATTCAAAACGCATGTGATTGAGAATTTTGGCTTAATTGATAGAAGTCACTTGTTTATTTTTCAGAAATGTGCAATTAGGATGCAGTTTAACGTTACTGATGATTGTAAGCCAGTCTGGGAAATAAACGCTCGGTGAGACTTTGCTGCCCATTTCCTTTTGTGGTTTCACCTGCCGTGGTAGCTTAGCCGTTGGGTGTCGCGTGACTATGATCGAGGGCGCGGGTTCGACTCCCGGCCACGGCGGCCGCCTTTCGATGGCGGCAAAACGCAAAGAACACCCGTGTGCTTATGTCCGAGTTCACGTTAAAGTTAACTTCAGTTGGTTGAAATTCATCCGCAGTCCGCAAGCACGGCGTGCCTCATAATCATCTGGTGGTCGCGGCACGTAAATCTGCAGCAGTTATATATCATCGTGCTTTCACGCATGCTCTGTGCAGTGGTATCACGTTTGCTAGAATGTTGAAAAAATTAACTTTGATGCTTCTTTATATTGCTTGCTGAATTGATGAGTGCTATAAGTGTCGTGCAAAACTAAGAACGCGTATGCTTACCAAGTATGTCGAAGCCGAAAAAATCGATTAATTGTGTAGAGTCTAAGGTGTTCAATAAAGGAAGACTGTTAAGTGTTCTCATGACAAACAGGTAGTGCGCAAACGTATACAAACAACACGACACACACGAAAGTATACGGCGCATCGCGCGCACGCTGAGCGCTAAAGAAAAATGTCGGCACTGACCTTACTGTACCAATAAAACAAAAGAATAAACGTCTCTCCTGCATTGGTTGCATCAATCCTAGGTACAAGTAATCGCACGCGACTGGACGAGGTCGGGTAGTGCTAGATGGATAATCTGACACTGCCGACTGACCGCGAAAGGATGCGAAATAAAATACCCGCAGCGCAGAGGGCGGCGCGCGGCGCCGCTCTCCGCAGCACGGAATCCCGACGTAGCTCGGCGTGCGCATGCGCGCGAGCGCAAGGCCACGTGGTTGAGGAGAAACTAGAACACTGTAGGAGAAACGTTACTCCTCTGGCGCTTGTCGTAAGAGGGCGCGACGGGTAAAGCGCCCGCAAGGGAGAAAGTCGCTGCGCCGAAGGAGAAACGGAGCCCGTTGCTCCATTCTCGCTCCCTTTTTTTTAGAGTGTACGTCTTATTGCGACGTTTAAAGTCACATCACCTTCCTCATCGCTAAAGTGAACACTGAGTCGGACAACCGGCCTTCGCGTCGAACCCAACCAGTGCACGTTGCCAGGCTGAAGTATCACCAGCATCAGCCAACGTAAGTCATTCGGAGAGCTTCGTCTACATCCGCGGAAATTGTCACGCTGCAAGAGTTCGCTGGAGCCAAGAAGAAGAGGAGATAGAAGAACGCTCAAGAAGCGAACCGTGGTGGGGCTGACCGTCCTGTCCCTTGCGCTGTACTAAGCATCACGGACATTTCTCACCTTGTAAGTAAATTCATTCCACCGTTACAATATCAAAAAAAAGGAAAGAGTTGGTAGCACAGCAACAAGTGTTGCGCTACCGAGCACTAAGGTGCCGGTTCGATTCCCGCTGATGGAGGCCTTATTTATCATCGTAGTGATATCGTTAAGTGAAATTAGCCGCAATAGTGATCGCGAATGATGCCCTTTTGTGATCTCTGTTTCTCTGACTCTCTTTTATTACTAACCTTTAAACCACTCCCTTTCTTGGGCGCTTGTGTAGGTTGGCATACCAGACTTCTTTCTTCTTGTTAAGCACTTTGTTTTTATTTATTTCACTTCAATTTATTTTTATAGAACTCCAGCTTTAGACATAGAAGAAGCACATATTTCAAATTAATCAGGCTGTGAAAGCAGTATCGGCTCCCTCTGTTTCCATCCCGAATTTAAGATACGTATAGTAACATTATTGAAAATATTGTTGTGAATTTGACTTTCTTACTCAGAAATTTGGATGGCTCACATAGTTATATGAGCGATTCAAATCGCAGAGTACAGAAGAGTAACTACAATTAATTTCACTCATGTTGTAAAATGAATGCATACGAAGGCGGAAATCATATTTACAATGTATTTCTACACTGTGTGGAAGAGATGGCCGAGTACGCGCGATTCTCAAATCACGTCGTCTTACTCGTTGCCACTCTTTGTCATTTAATAAAAAATACAGTAATATAAGAAAATATTGTATCTTTAACAAGTGTACGAGTGCAGTGCCAATAGCCTAGGACAGAAAATATCTAAAAGCACATTCTTAGAGTTCTTGATATCCATCCGTCTTTTCTACCTGCAATAAACGAAACAACAGGTTGATGCGACATTTATTTTTATTTTATGTAACCCAAGAAGTGCAGGAATTGTTTCGTAAGCTTGTATATTAGTGCAATGTGCTAGTATTGCTGAAAACTTATGTGAAGATGGTAATTGCACAAACTCGTTCAGAAATCAATAATGCAATGGCTGTAGCAGTTCATAGGTTCCTAAAGTGCTGCACTGTATATTTTTTGTCTGTCCCTTATTTTCAGTACTGGCGTGAAATAGGCTATCCTGTATTTCTTGTAACTTAAATTTGTGGTGTCTAAGTGTAATAATGGTTAGTCAAATAAACGGTCTTTGTGCGTTGTCACCTGCTGTTGGCCTTGTAAAATGGGTTAACAATAAGATCAATTTTTTTTTTTGCAGAGTATAGCTATACCTTCAAGTTGGCGCTGACTTTGAATACAAAACTCAGTTATAGAAAATTTGTACACCGGAGGACGCAAAACAAATAATAAAACTGCGTTTTATGAATAACACTTCAAAATTGTTTCCGTGCTGCTCTTCTTAATGATAATAAACATCTAAATTAGTATATCAGAGTTCACTACTTTAACACTCCAATAACATTTTAAACTGTTTTGACATGTTTTCGTTCCAGTCGCATATTGGATTGAAACAGTGAAACATGCGTTTCTAGTTCTCTCATATGTTATGATACTTGGTGAAGAAATACTTGGTGAAGAACTCAGCCAAATGACAGAAACCTGTCATCAATTTATTTGCGCATGCTCATTCAATGAAATGTAATTTTATCTGTTCTATCTATCTATCTATCTATCTATCTATCTATCTATCTATCTATCTATCTATCTATCTATCTATCTATCTATCTATCTATCTATCTATCTATCTATCTATCTATCTATCTATCTATCTATCTATCTATCTATCTATCTATCTATCTATCTACTTAGCTGGCCGCACACGTCTGGGAGCTTATAGTGGCGTCTTTAAGTTGGTATTTACCAAAATTGCCAAGGAATATAGATATGAGTGCACGACGAACATGACTGATACATCATGGCTTCAGTAGCGTGACATGTCTGTCGTATACGTCACCAAAGCCTTTCCCACATTCGCGTGTGGCGCATTACCGCAGACCACGACACGAGGTATGCAGATATGCGTCACCGGTTATTGCTGTCCATGTTATGCCACTAAGTAAATGAGTGAGCAGATTATTGTGGTCCAAAAGTGGCAGAGGCTGAAGGGGACCAGGAAGGAAGGAATACAAAAGGGAGAAGGCAGGGAGGTTAACCAGACAGCAGTCCGGTTGGCTACCCTACACTGGGGGAAAAGGGAAAGGGGAGTAGAAAGATGAGAGAGACAGAGAGAAAGCACCACAAGAAAAAAAAAGGAAATGATCAACACATACGCAGACACTTCTGTGGAGTTGGCACTGCACAATAGTCACCGACGTTCACAAAGGCCCGTGGTCCTTAAGAAATCCAATAGCGCTTTAACTGCCTTGTTGGCCGACGAGCGATGTGGACGGTGCTCCAGCAGCATCTGCACGGAGAGCGGCCGATCGTCCAGTCGTCGCATCACATCAGAAAGCGTTCGTCTTTCAGAGGCAAATCGGCGGCAGCGGCATAATAGATGATCAATGTCTTCCTCGGTGCCGCAGACCTCGCATAACGAACTGTCGGTCACTCCAATTAATGTCGTGTATGCTTTCGTACAGGCCACCCCCAACCAAAGCCGACAAAGAAGTGAGGCTTCACGCCGACGAAGTCCGGCTGGAGGTCGGAGTTCCAGCGTTGGGTTGATTTGGTGTAGTCGAGTGTGACTTATGCTTGGCGTGTTCCACTCCTCCAAGCATAGACTACGAGCCAGGTGACGAAGCTACTTAGCAGCGTCTGTCCTAGACAGAGGAATTGGAACGGTAGTCTCTTGTTCATGCGATGTACGAGCTGCGTTGTCTGCAGAAACATTGCCACTGATCCCGCAGTGACCAGGTAGCCACTGAAAGTCAATCTCGTGACCTTTTTCTTTGACGCGGTGATGGATCCTGATAATTTCATATGTAAGCTGTTCGTGGCATCCGCGTCGGAGAGCTGACCGCACACACTGTAACGCCGGTTTCGAGTCGCAGAAAACAGCCCATTTGCACGGTCTCTCAGAATCGATGTACTCTAGGGCACAACGCAGAGCCGTAAGTTCTGCCGCCGTAGATGTTGTTACGTGGGATATTTTGAGCCTTAGTGTTATTTGTCGTGCTGGTATCACCACCGCACCACCAGAAGTGGACACAGTGGTCGACCCGTCGGTGTAGATGTGCACGTGGTTGTTGTAGGCTTCGTGCAAGAAAAATAGGCTTAGTTGCTTTAGTGCTGGGGCAGGTAAAGCTGATTTCTTCTGCAGTCCTGGAATTTCGAGACGTACTTGTGGAAGGTACAAGCACCACGGAGGAAAGTCTGGCTTCTCCGCAGGCGCATACCCTGTTGTAAACGATGCACGATGGGCATAGACAGTTGTACTAAATGGCGTACGGGGCCTTTCAGCCGCGAGGCTTGCCAGGTGGTGGGAAGGGTTCCTGGCATATTGCCTCAAGTAGGTACGCATGGTCTCAACGGTAATGTGCGTCGTGATTGAATAATCCTGAGCAATCGCGATGGCTTCAGCAGGTTGATGCACAGCGTGGTAAACCAAGGCATATCCTAAGAGCCTGGGCTTGGATGCTTTGGATAGTGCGCAGGTTCTGTTTTGCAAGTATTCGATATTGCAGGAAGGCTGTATCGCAGGAACCCAATAAACAATACTTGGTACAGCTGTAACATAGAGTGTATGGACACTCCCCAAGTTTTTCCTGCAAGGAACCTGAACAAGTGACAGATAGAAGTCAGCCGCTTTCTCACATAATTGACGTGTGGGGTCCAAGACAGGTCTCTGTCGATTATAACACCCAAAAACCTGTGACTCCTGCTGTACGACACACATTGCCCGTTAATTGATACGCCATCAGTGGACATTGGCTTTCTGGTGAATGCCACGACTGCAGACTTTTCACTTGCGATCTCGAGTCCTTGATTATGCAGGTAGCGCGATGTCACTGTGACTGCCTTCTGAAGTCGAGCGCGAAGTTGAAGCCGCGTCACAGCTGACGTCCATATACAGATGTCGTCAGCATAAATGGAGAGTCGTACGCTGCTAGGCTGGTTGTCGACTAGTCCAATGAGGGTCAGATTGAACAAGGTCGGGCTTAGCACTCCACCTTGAGGGACTCCTCGCCTGCCGTAATAATCGGGTGTCGGGCCATTCTCTGTCTGCACGTGAAATGATCTCGTCTGCAAGTAGCTGTGAACCCACTTATAGATCTTGCCACCGAGTCCTACAGCTTCTATGCGTCGAGGATGGCTGATGCACCGCTAGCTCAACCAGGTGGCTCTATCCAGGAAGGTGCCGGAAGCTGGAGCCTCTGGGCGATGTCTCGGGCCCTCTGGACGGCCAGGAGTTGGCTGTCGAGGTCCGCACTGTGCGTGGCAGCCTCCCAGGAGGGTTTGTCCGCTAATTTTGACCCCGTGTTAAGGGGGCACAGCCACAGCATAAGGTCTAAATTACAGTAGCCGTGAATACAGTGCTGACAGTGAGATTCAAGCAACAGCGAAATTCTACTTCGGAAATCTTTACGAGATATTGTTAAGGAGCCCGTGCCGCGAAAAAACCCGATTCGGGCATCGGTGTCGTTGTCGGTAAGAGAAAAAAACCCGATGGATGCGAAGAGCTTAAACTGCTTAAACCACAATCCTGTTGGGTACGGTCCGCTTCATAATCGAATTTAGGCTTGCGACTGTAAAATTTCATTTTGTTTCCGTTTTTTGTGTTCTTACCTAGGAATTTATTTCGTCGCATTAGCATGTTACCGTAAATAAGTGAAACGTTGACATGTCGCTAGAAAACTTCAAATTCGCACGTGTCCTATAGGTTTCTTATCTAAAAATAGATATATTGTGACGTATGAGGACTGCGGCGCACACAAGGGAAAAAATATTGCCAGCCAATAAGGAAAACAATTCGGTGCACAACAGTTTCTTTTCGCAATCGCTTTGTGCGCACAGCTGCGATGAAGGGAGTGTTAAGAAAATAAGTTCTGCACTCACCGCAGCAGCACTTGCATTCGGTGGGCTCATTCTTGCACCTGGGTATATAAGGCCTTTTGCAATAGTATCGCCAATAATATTCGCAGCTTTCCATATGCGGTACTGAAATAACAGGCAGTCAAAAGCTTGGTAGCAAAACTTTACGCTATTTGTAGCTCTCTTGGGTGTCATCGCACGCGCTGCTGTCTTTGTGAGCATCCCGAAGTAAGGACAGAAATTAAGCAAAATACTTAGTAGAGAAAATGACCTCAGACGACACACTGTTGTGCGGTGCGACGTGATCTTGTATGCCTTGCGAACGAATGTCGAGTGAAGGAATCTAAAGATGAGACTAATTGAAATAGTACTTACATTAATCAAATTAACAATCTTATTGCAATAGATGGTGAATAGCTAAAAATATATAAAAGTGAACCCACCTCCGATAATAATTTTTCAATATTTACGTATGAACCTAATCACGTAAGGACACAGTACGGGTTTATATTACAAGTCAAGTTTGTATATATCCTCTAGGTTGAGGTCGCAACAAGATGTTCAATAGATGAATAGCTGAACGTCCTTTAATATTTATTCATATCGTATGTCGAAGTCCCACTGAAGCAAAATCAGCGATAAATGGTTTACGGAATAATTTTTTCTTATAAACAACGAAACGTTTTTTGTGGAGCAAATCTCGTAGGAGCGACCGTTGTAAGCTGACTTAGGTTAATGAGGCACAAGCTTATTGGGGGCTTTCGGTTTAGAAATGTGTGTGTTGAAGTATCAAGGCGCTATGTTTTTAATTTATGACTTAAGCCGTGCGTTTTGATTATACAGTAACGTGAAACTGTTAGCTGATCTAATGCTGAAAGTGAATATTCGTATGGCCCGAATGACAGTCAAGTTATGTACTATAAATATGTTAAGCAATCTGGCAGATTTTAAAATGACAGCATACGACGCTTCACTAGAATTCTAATTTAACATGTTCATTTCTTGAATAGTGACCCTATATAGCATTCTGATGTCCATATATCACGTAATGTTAGCACCAGGAAGGAATCATTGTCAGATGTCAAGATTAGGCCACCACAAATAGCGGCACATGCTGTACTAGTAATGTGTGTATTTTGCCAAGAAAAGAAAAGAAATCAGTGATGATTGTCAGTTCATTATCCCCTACTAGTCTGTGACATTGTCAACACCCATGTTAATTTTTGTGTGACAGTAGGAGCGTTCCCTTTGGTGTGTTTATTTCGACAAAGATAGGGCTCGTAATTCTCCCGGAATATAATAAACAGTATATCATTATGTGACCGCTACCGACCCCTTACTGAGCGATTTCTTAACACTTTTTGTAGCGTTAGCTGCACTGGATTAGCGAAACCCATTTCGCGCGGCTCATAAAGAGCCGTGCTGCGCATGCGCGAGGATCAGCGATGTCACACAGCTGGCGCACCGGAGCCGGCATCTCCCGCGCACTCCACCGCCGCCGCGCGCAACTCACCGCCGCCGGTCTGCGCATTCCAGAGGAGTGACGTCGTAGCCGTGGTAGAAGCACTGGCGCCGTCGCGCGCGCAGCTATTCGCCTTCGCTGTGCAGTCGCCGTCTGACACTGCGCTGGAGCCGCTGCGCTTCTGACTAGGCGTTTGCCAGTGTGGTATAGCCATAGAGAAGGAGAGCGCAAATGCTGCTCAACGGCGCAGAAGAGCGGAGAAGCGTGACTCATCGGATCCCGAAGTAGTTGCCTGGCAATTAGCGGTTGAGGGTAGGAAGAATGAACAGAATACTGTGTTGGGGCCATAGAGACGGCAGCGTGTTACTTCACTGATCACCAAGCCGTCTTTGTGGCAATGGAGAAGCAACCTGACGTTGAGCAAAATATATACATGTGCCACATAATACGTATACCGTGTTTGTGTGTCATTGGAGCAGCAGTAAGCATGATAATCAAGCTAATCCTACACAATCTAGACAATCAGGAAAGCTAAGAATAATCAGCTGAACCTTTGCTAACGCTACGTTTATCCTGGCATAGCCGAGCTAAGCCACTGCAACATTTTTTTTTGGTACTATGACAGAAGAGCACAAGTTTTTTTGAGTTTGCAATATCTATATTGATTCTCTAAATGCTACCCGTATCGTATCCGTTGCTATATTCCTGATCATATCAGAAGCTGCAATGCGATCGTTTTGTTAATAATCTCATACGTATTAACCATTACCTGTAATTTACCGACTCAAGTTATCAAAAGCAGATCAGTATTTAGGCTAGCTAGACAATTCTGCCGTCCCAAAACAAACTTGAAAAATAGTTCTTTGTCTACTTTACCATCATCTAGCCCAATTTATACGCATCATTTACATCGCTTATTTGATGAGCTGTGAGAATTTGCGCGATACAAAGTTGCGGATATTATTGATCCCGTTAACAACAATAAGAAAACATACATCCCCGCATAGAGATTTCTCGAAGAAATACTTACTGCATTGTATTAGTTTCCCTGTTTTTCAACACCAGACAGGCCAGCTTTTGACCGATGTTACATTGCGTAGTTGTGTTACACAAGGAACCATATATTCCTAGAAAGATATATTGCTTGTATTGCGTGTAAAACTACAGGCTTCCGATGGGAGCTCAAGTACATTCAACGAAGCAACGTCATATTATGCAGCACCCGCATGTGCATCTCCGATAAAGTAATCAATTTTTATAATTAGTGCAATTTTATAATTCTTTCCAGGGACACTATAAATTGCAAGATTCTTGACGCGACCAATCAACCCACATAAGGGATGTCAGAAGGGTATCTTCAATTGTTAGAGAAAATCAAATTCTTACGAAACTTCTTGATGAGCTCCAAATACATTTGTAGCACTGAGTGCGATAAAAAAACACGCATATAAGGAAGATACTA
This sequence comes from Rhipicephalus appendiculatus, assembly GCA_030522465.1. NCBI lineage: Eukaryota > Metazoa > Arthropoda > Arachnida > Ixodida > Ixodidae > Rhipicephalus > Rhipicephalus appendiculatus. Next base: position 40,227 of record JALIZH010001817.1, on the reverse strand, counting down.
ATGACACCTAGTGATGCCGTGATCTTGCTTTCTGACAAAACGAACTACTATAGTTACAAAGAGTAACGTATCATCAATGTCAAATGCAACACGCCTATTATTATCTCAGCAATTGAGATAGTGAGGGAATAACAAACTTCATGTCAAACTAGTCCGGTAGTTTTACTTCGGGCGAGGCGCAGCAACTATAGCAATGATATTTGTGTATTTATGTTGGATTGTCGTTGAGATTATCATTCATAACAAACAATAATAGTTGCGTGCTAAAGGACGCGATTTTAGCTCCCTCTTTTCTAATTATCTCTGGAAGGTCAATATGCCTTATCCAAACTTGGTTAAACATTTATCCAGTGACCGGTTTAATCACACTCCCGTTACACAATTTTTTTTTCAAGAACAACAGCCTGAATCTTCAGCAGTGCGCAACGAGTGCCAGCTGCCGGTTCGAGAATAAGTAGAAATGCCCGCACACACCGGCTCGCCATACACCTCGGAGTAGACGCAGGCAGCGTTAAAAATAATTGTTGGGGTCTTACGTCCAAAAACTGCGATATGATCGTGAGAGACGCCGTAGTGGAGGGCTCCGGAAATTTCGACCACCCGGGTTTTTTTAACGTGATCTTAAATCTAAGCACACAGGCGTGTAGCATTTTGCCTCTATCGAAATGCGACCACCGAGGCTGCTAAAAGACAGTGTTTGTTCATAGCTGAATGGCATATCATTGCTAAAATTAGAACTGTCGCACGAAAGCTTTTGACAACTTGAGTAATGAACGTTATTTTGAGTACTTACTTGGTATTTTGCGTATTTTTATGGCAGTGACAGTAGTAGCGAGTAGGATCATCGAAATTCCCAAGCCAAAGTTGTCAAGTGCCATGGCTAGATAAAAAAAACATCAATTACTGTCACAACGATATCCACCAGTGAAGACTTACCACCTACGAAGCGCCAACGGTGTGGAAATGTAGAGTTCTTTTTTATGCACCAGGAATTTATCCTGGAAATGATTTCAACATTGCTGGGATGGAAACGAAGCATCCGCGATCTCTATTGCTTTTCATACCTAAAGCATTGATGTTGTGGTGTATAAACCATTCAATAGCTATGTCTAATGAATCGATCTTGAGAGTCTATAGGCACCTGGCTATGAACACGGAGTAGGTGAAACAATCCGGTGAATTACACTAAGATATCTTCGATAATGTTACGGTAGATGAATAACGCTGAAAATTGAGTTAGACTGCACGTGTTAAGAAAAAAATATATGCCATCTAAAAGATGAGTGGACTAGAAGGAGTAATCACTTTTTAGGCTTCCAGCAGCTATCACGATTCCGGCAGTTGAAGCAATATACTTTTTATACAAGAAAGTGGTGGCATTCGAGATATACAAAGAAAGAAATTTACAAGGCAAGATATATCGAAGCCTTACTCTCATACATATTTCCCAGGCTTGTGCATCTGGAGTGTAAAGAACGAATAAGCCGACATCGCATTCATGTTCCACTTGCGATTCTGCAACGTCCATACAGAACAAAGCAAAGGTATATGATTGCTATATTCACTGCAATAAAATTTGACCAACTCGCGAAATGTTTCTCTGTAGAATAAAACCGATTGTTAAAAATGACGTCGTTTGGCTTGCCTTGCGGTGTCTTTCCTGTCAACATGTCGTTGAATGGTTAAGTGCGCTCATTATTTAAAAGCGGGAACTTCGCTGTTCAAAAGTAAAATTAATCAAAATGGGGAGTTTTTTGCGCGCACCATACATCTATCTTAATCTTTTATTTGTAATTGTAATGAAAAGTACAAGGAGAAAATGTAGTGGAATATCGGATGATGTGCATAAGGCTCAAAGTCTTAGCGAAGACCATGTTGCATAGTGTAGATGTTTTCAAAATCTACCTCTCTTTTCCTAGGCTCACTGTGTAGCTTACTATCCGCAAATTTACTTTATCTTTAAATACGTGCCAGCCAAACATGTGCAGATAATCTCGTAAAAATGTGCACTTCTTATCAAAATAAAAACACGCACCCCCCCCCCCCCCCCGATATATTGCACGGTCTTGTAATTGTCCCTATATGAATGGTAAAGCTTAGTGCAATAGAGGTGGACTATGTTGACACTGCTGGATTAAGTGGGTGATTCATACCCTCAGGAAACTACGGAGAAGATTGTACTTATGCATTATCGCAATTTTAACATTATTCCCACTGCATGTACAATCTTCTTTGGACAAAACCACCAATTTTTTCCAGAAAAAAAAGGCATAATAACTTTTTCGTAGTTTCTGTTAATAAATAGTATCTTCTAAACAAGACAGATGAACTGAAATAAGCGTCAGAAAGCTCTCGTGCCATTGAATAGCTCCCCACTACCAATCTAATAAAGTTTGTGTTTTGTTGGTAGCCCAACAACTCTATCAATAATCCTGCAGAACTTTCGTCGACCGGGCTTTATGTCTTCCACATCGGGACGTCAAGGTCTTGCCTCCACTGCCTCGCAGGCCTGCTGGGCAGTCCCAGACTTGCTCCGCGTGGCTGGGGCTGTGCAAGACAGTGGCCACCGCGGCGGAAAGGTTCCGGGAGCTAACACATTGTGGGTTATCATTACAGTCTCAGAGCATGTGAGTTAAAGAGGCTATCTCTGGATGGCAGACTCTGCATATATATTTGTCGGGTATGCACCGTAGCAAGGTGTAAGATATTGTTTCAATGATAAACTTGGCTATAGTCATCGAATATATACAGAAACTGTTCTAGCTCAGCGTAAATGTTCTGACCCAAAACTATCATCATCATGAACCAGCACGTGCTGTCTTTGTCCCATTTTTTTTCTCTTCATCCTTTTGCCCGCCATGGTGGTGTAGTGGTTACGGTGCTCGGCTGCCGACCCGGAAGGTCGCTGGTTTGATACCGGCCGCTGTGGTCGCATTTCGAGAAGGCGAAATGCTATAGGCGCGTGTACTGTGCGATGTGAGGGCACGCAGACGAACACCAGATGGTCGAAATTTCCGGAGCCGCCCCGTACAGCGTCCCTCATAATCATATCGTAGTCTTGGGACGTAAAACCCTATATTTAAAAAAAAATTTTCTTCCTCTTCTTTCTCTTCTACTTCGTTTTCCAGAACACATGCACCGATTTCTTCGGCATGGACCTGTAGTAACCCTGGTGGGCGCGACAACCGCAGCAAAGAGAGAACAAGAAAGAAAGAGACAAACAAAAACAGAGAGACGTAAAGGAAGAAAGACGTTCTAGACGAAAAATGGTCCACGAGGCGGGAGTGAAACCCGTGTTCCCTTGATCTGATGTGGAACGCCAGCAGTCTTCATTATATAGTGTATAATGTAATCAGGCCTCATGCGCATCGCCTTCTGAAATGCTAAACTGTTATGCTTCTCGGTGCATTCCTCAACCATGCCGTAAGGAAACGAATGACTGTGCGCATAACATTGGCCATTTCAAGGTATCATTGAATGCCTATTGCAAGCACATTTCTTTAGTCCCCATCTACGCCATGATTACTTCTTTTGCGAATCAGCGAAGTGCTCACTACGCGTCCGTAGGGCAACACGTGAACCTACGCAGCTGTTCACTCTGGTGATCGTTCTGCTGCAGCTGATGATTAAATATGCCTGAGCACTTTGTAATGGGTGGGCCTTTAAAACACTCACTCGTTGCTCAATTCACATCTTTCGACGCCTCGCGCGATTCTACGCTTCTGCTTCGCAATATACAATATGACGCGTTAAGGAGACTCCTTCCACTCCATGACATTCATATAGTGTTTTTTTGGGGGGGGCGAAGCTCCTTAGGGTGTGGGTCTGTCCCTCCTCTGTAGTTGCAGTAGTAGTAGTAGTAGTAGTAGTAGTAGTAGTAGTACGTAGGTAGGTAGGTAGGTAGGTAGGTAGGTAGGTAGGTAGGTAGGTAGGTAGGGTAGCCACGTGTAGTGGAATGTACCCAATCCACGTGGTAAAGATGACGATGACGCAGGTATAGTGCAATGTACCCACTACACGTGATAACGATGAAGCATAAGCGCGTTCCAGTATAGTGGAATGTACCCACTACACGTGATAAAGATGACGATGACGCAGTATAGTGGAATGTACCCACTACACATGTTAACGATGAAGTATAAGCGCGTTCCAGTATAGTGGATTGTACCCACTACACGTGATAACGATGACGCTAATGACCATGAAGTATAAGCGCGTTCCAGACCACACATTCTCTTTCTTCCATGGATGAAAACGATCGAGCTTCGCCCACTCATCATCATTCACTTCGTGGATATGACGTGATTTTTTTTTTTGCAACGAACCAATGAAAAAATATTTCGTGGCTCTGTGGTAGAACACCTGCTTGCCACGCAGACAACCCGGGTTCGATCCTCATTCGGACCCGGAAATTTTTATTATTTATTTTATTTGCATCTTTCTCGATGTTTTTCGGTCACGCACAAGATGATGATTTTTCGCTCACAACCAATGACGCCGACGCCGACACCGACGCCGGAATTTCTGCGAAACGAGCTCTTTAACGCTATCACGTAAAAAAAATACCGAAACAAGAAAAGTTGCCCACCTCCGCTCTTCTTTCAGTCTTGGTACCACTAGTGTGACACTGGCATAATGCTTTTTTGTCAACCACATAACTTCATTTTTTTATCATTGGAGTATTCATATGGAAGAACGTTTCTTAGAAATTGTACTAATGGTATCCAGCCTTTTGCTAATCTGTTAACCATACGTGAGGACTTTCCGGATCATGTATTTCAATTCCCGAAAGAAAAATAATAACAGATTTGTCCGCCTTAGGAATTTAGTGCTCACGGTAAATTTCGCTGCAAAAAAATCTGTTTAAGCTTTTTGGCAAGAAAGCAAGTATTTTTGCGCCTCGTTGTACTTTACCCCACTTTCAATGCGCATAAAGGCATTGTCGGCTTTAAGGCTTTTAAGGAACAAGATGGAACTGCTTGTTAACATAACTTATATACAATAGGCATTTAAAGGATAAAAATATATGCGCATTTTATTATAGAATACATAGCAATGATCACAGTGCCGTAGGAAAGAAAGCCGACTTTGCTCCTGTTTTTACTGAAGAAGAGTGCCGGAATGGGCCTTGATGCCAAAATTTTGGTGCTGGTAGTGTCGTCTCTTTCCGCTGTCATTGGTAAGCTAGATATGCATCTATTTTGTGTCGGAGAGTCGTATTTAATTCTAGATGAAAAATGGAGAACCGCTGTAATAGGTACAAACGACGCGCTAAACAGCTAGTGATAGACGTACCTCAATGCTCTTGAATTATAGATTTCATTCGGTGTCTAAAGTTATAATTTGATACAAATAAACACGCAGCACAAACATATTGATGTTAGTGCTTGTTCGAGCCAAGCAAGAAGCGAAATAAGCAATGATCAGTCAGCACTGTTCATTAGCTAATAATTTGTTGGATAGGAGTTCTCGCTCATTTATTATTCTAGAGCTTCACTAGAAAACTAGGAAACCTGAATAGACAAAGCAGCAAACAACAGCGTGAAACCACATAGGAAGCAGGATAAGAATTCTCAGCGTTGGAGACACCTCCTATGTACCCTGCAGGTCACTTAAAAATGTAATGTGGGCAATTACATTCCTACGATTTACTAAATTTATGATGGGCACGCTGTATTTACTTTTGTCCAGTTTCAAGAATTGCGTGGTATGTGAGTAAAAAATACTACTATGTACTCTACGACTAAAAAATGTAGACTAATAGACAGCATACTCTGCCCAGGAGGTTCTGCAAGAAACGCGGTCACCAGCGCTCTCATCGCCATCCTGACCATAATTGGGTCCGCAAGCGAGTGTGTATAGGACACAGTAGAACACCCTCTCCTTTTTATGTTGGTGTTGACGCGTATATTCCTGAAAATTAACGGACGCGGAAAGCTACCTCCCTCAATCCACCCACGCTTCACAAAAGTAGGAAGCTCATTAAAGCGAACTGCGAGTACAATGCAAAACATGTTTCAGTTCGGCGCGCTGCAACTCGCAAGTACAAGCGAGCATCGCATGACATCGAGTTTCGAGGCAAGCACTCCGACGTGCGTTCTGTAACGCCTTAATGCGTTAAATTTGGGTATACACATAATGTCCAAAGTGATGAAGTACATACACGAACAATGTATCTTACGATCAGTGGTACGAAGCTCCCTTTATCAGGCATGAATGGCGGCGTCAATTTCTGCCTTTGCAGTTGCATTCTCCCTCCATTTCTCGCTTCCTGTGCGTTTGGACTGTTTTATTCCGCATCCTCGAATTGTTCTGTTGACGGCTGTCTTGCGTTTGTATATTCTGCAAATGGAGATACGTGCTTGTCTACTTTCTCGGGGTACAACCGAAAGGCAAAACCGAGATGGCTCCGGGCAGTCGCAGAGGCCACGGGCAAGAAAAACCTGAAGGTGGCTATGACCAACACTTTGCGATTTCACTTGTATGACGCAGGTGTTAGCATTAGCTTGTTAAAGCCGGAACATTGAGAGCTTTCAATACATACGTGCGCGGTGCTGTGTGGTGATGACCAGTTCAGATTAAGGAAGGTTTCGGTGCATGTGATGCTTATCGCGCGCGTCACGAGTCTGCATTTACTGCTTAAACGGCGCGCACCGCGGTCAGAGGCTCTTCTGAGCCTTCATAGTCAAGGTGACCTCGGCTCTATGTCCAGGCTGCCCATAACAATAACAGGAGGCCCACATCATCATACTTTCTTCATGCGACCAGGCTGCGGAGAACGCGAGTAAGTCGCTTACCCAACACGTTTGCAACGGCCCTGTATCCAGCGCTATTGCGGTTCTGCTTCGTGCGACAGCTACAGCAATCGGGAGAACTGGACGTTATTGTTCAGTCTCCACATCCGTGGGAATTCATAAAGCAACAGTGGAGTCGATTCCGGCATTTCTTGTAGCGCGTGGAGCTGTTGCGTCTGGTCTTGTTTGCGCCGTCATTCTGGAGAGTGATCCAGCAAGCACTTCATGGCGGTTTGGTGGCGGGTCCTAGAAGCGGACAGAAATTCGTAGCTCTTTTTTCTAAGTGTTAAGTGCGCAAACAAAGGCAATATTTAGCTGAATCGTTGTTTCGCACTGGCTAGTTGCGCCTGGTTACACAGCGAAACTGTGCAAGGGAGTCGGAGTTTGTACTAGCCAATACTGCTCCGACAGGTGGCACTTCATGTCTACGAAACACCAGAGTGTGACGTCTATAGAAAAAGAATTACAGGACATGACAAAAGAGTTTCTGTATGCACCTGCGCGCTTTCAGGAAGATTCAATTCATAGGGTTTCTAGGATTTCAATTAATGCTTAGCGCAATTTCAATGAACCTAAAACATTTGCAGGCGCGTAAGACGATTTTATTTATAAGCTGTCATATGAAGGTGCAAATGCATTTTGGATATATGCATTGCATATTGTTATTCAAGGTCTTGTAAGTTTAGAAAGCGCATGCTTACGGGGTGCCCACATATTGTCACTCACTGTATTTTGTAAAATGTTATATATAGGGAGACACGGCCATTATTTTCAACAATTAGCAGGCCTACATGTTACATTCAATATTTCTTTCAGTTCGCTGGATACCTGCCATGGTGGTCTAGAGGTTATAGTGCTCCATTGCTGACCTGAAGGTCGCGGAATAGCTTCCAGGTGGCGGCGGTCGCATTTTCAATGGAGGTGAAAATGCCATTGTGCGTAGATATAGGTCCACGTTAAGGAACACCAAGTGGTCTAAATTTCTGGAGTCATCCACTATGACGTCCCTCATGATCATCTCGTGGTTCTGGGATGTTTAACCGCAACAATTATTATTAAACCGCTGCATGGAATTTTCGTACTTTGACATCAAATCTGAGCACCCCTTGCAGGCTGAAATTGCCAAAGGTCTCCGCTTAAACAAAATTTAGGTTCTTTAGCGACACAATAGTGGGGGGACTCCGGTATAGATTTATAGCCTCGCTGCAACCTCTAACCACGGACCTGAAGGAATACGAGCAGCGTTGCAGTTTGTTTCCATTGAAATGTCGCCATCTCGGCGCGGACTGAACCCTTGACCCCAATATCACAGAGCAACGAAGTCGCTTTTCCAGGTTGGTTTCCCGGTTTCATACGAATGGGCCGTTCACAGTGACAATACTGAGAACCTTTGAAAAAAAAATAATGTTGTAAATTGAATTCCACTATATTTTCTACAAAATGGCTACTTTTGTACTACTTCTCAGGTTCTCCAGGAATACCGAAGGGTTGCCTGATAACGCCACGTACGAATAAGTGTGGCGTACCTGCACCGCGTTGGTACTACGATGCCAAAAACCAGGACCTGCCGACCGGTTATGTGGGGAGGATGTGGTTACAAAGGAAATGTATTTCTCACACACTCCGTATGCGAGGGGAAAATGCGGTCGTAAGTTGATGAAAAACTGTACGATTACAAAATGTATACTTTTATGTCTTGTGTACTTTGTCGAAAAATAATTTTATCCATGATTTATGCTGTACTCAGAATAAGTGGTAATAGCATAGATGCAATCTACTCACAAGGGTAGCGGCTTGGGCTTGTTCGAAATTCATGACAGTATACTACTAGCGCGAGAACACACGGACAAGAAAGAGGACGACACACTGCGCTGTCTTACAACATAGTTTTATCGCTGCAGCCGTAACATGCGCTTAAATACATGAAGGTGCAACTCAGAAAAAAGAGGAGGAAATGGAGGAAATGCATTGACTCAGCAGACATGTAACAGGTGATAACTAACACCACGAAAATAGCTGAACACTTCTTTTGTCAATGATTTTTCACGATCCATCTAAAAAGTTGATTTCACACGGGGCGAGGGCAGACTTGGAAGGGGAGCTGACGCAATCACTGCCCAGCTTTTCTGATGCGATCAGCTGCAATGATTTCGCACGTGAGCTGAGACGTATTCCTCGCCAGCACGTGCGTGCTCGTGAAAATGGGCGCACAGCCGCAATCCCTGCAATGAATGCCCAAATGTGTATGCTGATTGTTAAAATTGTTCTGGTGCTCATTAAGTCGCTCATTTAAGCACCTTCCGGTCTGCCCGACATATTTATCACCGCACGACAGGGGGATTTGATACACCACGGCTGTGGCACAAGACACAGAAGGATCTCTGTGCTTGACAGGGCAGGAACTTTGGGGCTTAGCCGGATTGTTCACTCGCTTGCGCATTTTTTGCCAGCTTCTCCGGAGCTGAAAAAACCACCGTGACACCCGCACGCTCACGATATGTCGATATATTCACCATATGTCGCATCGACTGAATAAAAGTGGTGAGCGTGCGGGTGTCACGGTGGTTTTTTCAGCTCCGGAGAAGCTGGCAAAAATGTGCAAGCGAGTGAACAATCCGGCTAAGCCCCAAAGTTCCTGCCCTGTCAAGCACAGAGATCCTTCTGTGTCTTGTGCCACAGCCGTGGTGTATCAAATCCCCCTGTCGTGCGGTGATAAATATGTCGGGCAGACCGGAAGGTGCTTAAATGAGCGACTTAATGAGCACCAGAACAATTTTAACAATCAGCATACACATTTGGGCATTCATTGTAGGGATTGCGGCTGTGCGCCCATTTTCACGAGCACGCACGTGCTGGCGAGGAATCCGTCTCAGCTCACGGGCGAAATCATTGAAGCTGATTGCATCAAAAGCTGGGCAGTGATTGCGTCAGCTCCCTTTCCGTTGCCCTCGCCCCGTGTGAAATCAACTTTTTAGATGGATCGTGAAAAATCTTTGACAAAAGAAGTGTTCAGCTATTTTCGTGGTGTTAGTTATCACCTGTTACATGTCTGCTGAGTCAATGCATTTCCTCCTTTTCCTCCTCTTTTTTCTGAGTTGCACCTTCATGTATTTAAGCGCATGTTACGGCTGCAGCAATAAAACTATGTTGTAAGACAGCGCAGTGTGTCGTCCTCTTTCTTGTACGTGTGTTCTCGCGCTAGTACACACTAAACAAAAATAACCAGAAAAAAACCAAGAACTGGAGTAAACTGCTTGTCCTCTAGCGCACTACCTTTTCTTGGGTTTTTTTTTACTACGTACCAGTCGAGGTAAAAATTTACTCTCCCGCTAGTCGAGTTTTTGAGCGTAGAAACGGTAGTAATTACTTTACCCCGCCGAGGTTTTCAGCGAGTATAGTTGGAGTAATTTTTTACTGCCGTTACAAGGTTTTTAGGGTGATTTCTGAGGGTTATTTCTAGTGGTACAAAAAAAAATAAAAAGTGATGGCTGTGATCGGACCATGAGCCAACGCATTTATTAAACATCAAATGACGCGGAATTGATGATATATACAGAGATTAACATATACACAAACACACACACGCACACACACACACAACCAATGCAGAATAAAACATCACCTGAACGGACCGCTCGCGTTACTCAACCGTACTTCGACCACCCGGTATATATAGGCACCGCATTTGACCCGCCATGTAGTGCCGGTGGGAGAGCTACTTTTTGGCATCGTTGAACAATAAAGTTTCATAGCACACGCGTAAACTTAAGGTGGGTTGCAAGTAACCATGAGTCACACCGACCTCTTAGCATAAACCCTCCCGATCTTACCTTTTTTGATTATCCAATTATTAGCTGGCACTGCACCCTGTTGGCCCACACGCTTAGCAGTGCTCACGCACAACTCCAAAAAATATACCTAAGCACACACAAACCATGGCAGCTCAATAATTTTCATTCAGTGGCAGTACACAAACACAGTAGCAGCACATATTCAGGAACGCCGGCGAAGAAGAGCGGTGCCGCGCCTGTACCGGCTTCAGACCAACGGCGTCGCTAGGCCTTTTCGAGGAGCACGGCTATGCAATGAAAGACAGCTGGCGATCCACAGAATGCACCTCCTGTGCAATTTTCGTCGGCGTTATTTTAGACAGCAATGAAAAATACGTCTCCGCTATTCGCGGCGTCTTACGGAGCGATCTACTCACAACGAACGAGACGGCTCACCGTCCGGGTTTTCTCCGTGCTCAACGGTGGCCATAGCTGGTTCCGTATGCCTTGTATCGGTGCCCACCCTCGATCGAGATGTTTGACAACGGTTGGCGCATGCTGCGGTCAATTCCGGCTGTACTTTACTACAGCAGACATTGCTTTCTGTGAAACAAAATCTATGCGACGCTTGTTTCACCTGCTCCGGCGACGCACTCACACTCGCCGGCTCGGTGCCGACGACGTATCGAAGCCTTTTTCCTATCGCTTCGAAGTTGTAACCGGTCACTCTCCAGGAAGCAACTACGGACGATCACACCAGCTTGATGTTGTTACCGCTGGCAGTGTTCTTCGTAGCTCTTCGCGATTCAGCACGGAAGCGAGGTATCCGCGACGTCCAGGTTCGGAGGCTCGCGCTCGTACGCGCACGGCCGCTCGATGATAGAAGAAACACGTGAGATCCAGTTGAGCTTGCCATCAGCGCAACGAGACACATACAGCGCGAGCTTCTGACACTCGCCAGTCTCCAGGGCCACTAAACAACATACGCCAACGATTTGCGAAAATCTGCAAGACGGCTTTCCAGCAGTTTTTTTTTCTTCGAACACGCCCTTTCGTTCACAGAATGCTTTCCTCGCAAAAACGAGCATGCGTACTGCTCGTTTTTCTTCAGCAGCACCCAGTTCCAGGGAAAGTGCATGCACTGGGCACCAAAGGGGGAGATCGAGCGGCCGTGCACTGGGGGTCAACCACGAAGCGCGACAATGCCATACCAATCTTTGAAAAAAAAAAAAAGGCATTTGTGGGGTTCGCATACCTTCACTGGAACTGAGAGCGTCACTCGTTGGGGGGGGAAGCCGCCGGAGCAGCTGCAGCTTCCAGTCACGTGATAATAAACTCTCACATCGTGGTTAAAAGTCACGTGACAGAAAACTCCCCACGTAGTAAAACTGGATTGTGACATCCTTTTACTACGTCCCTGAGAGGTGGTGGTAAAACTATGTCATGTACCGCCTTTTACTCCAACATGAGGTAGTAATTTTAAACGCGAGGGAGTTTTCAGAGGTCATGAGCCGCGAAAACCCCAATCTCGGATAGTTTTTGCTTACAGTGTAGTATACTGGCAATCTACTCGATCTTTAATGATAACTTTTCCAAGTAATCATAAAATGATTATTAAAAAAAGTTCGATTGCCGCGAAAAATTCTAGAATCCGTCAAGTATACCAGCGAAGTTTCATAGATTTGTCGCACGCTTGAAGGGGTGTTCACAAGAAGAAAACATTCTCCGGAGAGCATGGGGATTGCCGATTACTTGGGCCGCGCCCATCGCTAATGAGGTTGGACGGGGTGGTGGCAGCGTGGTGGGAGTCAATTCGTTCAAAAGCAGCTATAGGCTTCGTGTTCCACTCAGCCCAGGACTGTTGCTTCGCACTTTCGTACTTTTGTCTCGCCGCTGTCGAATTTCGAAAGTGTTGTTTTACCGCCCATCATTTCTGAAGAGTGGTAAGCTGGGCTAGTTGGTATGGATGCATTATAATAATTAACAGCGCGAAAAAACGAAACACAAAAGGAGAAGACCAGCGCTTGTCCTGTGTAGTTCTTCTCCTTTTGTGTTTCGTTTTTTCGCGCTGTTAATTATTATAATGCATCATTTCTGCTGCTCCGCCTAGGACTAGAGAGCTCCAAGAGCTCTGAGGACGCCAACCAGAAAAAATTGAAGGACACTTTGTACATTCCAAAGTGTGTACGGCGAAAGCGTGTGGCCATTCGACTGACTATGTCATGTCTTACATTCTCAGTGGGATAACACACAAACCGAATGTGTGCGTGTTTTCTTTTTTAATTTTTTTGCCGCGAATCGCAGCGAGACGCGAGACTAATCTTCCTCCGTTCGCATGTGTTCGTATTTTCTCGCGCTTTGCGCATCGCGCAAACACCATGCGCGTTCCAGCGCTTGAATTGACGGACCCTTTGTAAATTCTAAAGTGTGTTCCGCGAACGCCTGTGTTCGTTGAGACGGCGTCGGTCAGGATGATTCCAAACGCTGGGCACAGCGACGCTACACAAGCAAAGCGCGAGAGTTCTAGAGTCCGACGCGACCGGCGTCCGTTTGCCCACCCCGGCGGCCACCTGGCTCCGTGAGAGGACTAGGACGGACGGACGGCACGGACAGACGAACGGACAAGGACGGCACGGACGGACGGACACGGACGGATGGACGGATGGATGGACGGACATGGAGGACAGGCGGACGGACACGGACAGACGGACATGGACGGACGGACTGTCAGACGCGGACGGACGGACGGACGGACCGACGGACGGACGACATTAAAGGCTATCGCCTTTAAAGGCGAAAGACATTAGACATTTTAGGACATTAAAGGCTTTCGCCTTAAAATACCTGGGTGGTGATAAAGCTCATGCCGGTTCACGATAATGGTAATTTTCTGTCGAAGACGCGCGTCGAACCTTCATAAAAGATCTGCTGTAATAATAAAAACCTTAGGTTTCAGTTGCAGTTCAATCCAGGCCATCTGCGTGGCAAGCGTTCTACCACGTCGTTAAAACAGAGTGATGCCATTGCTTGGAACTGCTTCAGAAAAAAAAAATCCCATCTCCCGCAAAAGGGAACCATGCGTGGATGCGAAGCAGCGGGGAGATAATTAGCTTGAGCGGGAGGAACGTCGCCGCTCTCATTTTACGGCAGCGGTCCGAGCGCTCATCGCGGCGCTGCACAGGAGAGAGAATGAGGCGCGCGCTCCGTCATTTTCATACCGCGGAACTACCGTGGCGCCCCCCAGCAGAGTGTGCAGCTGTCACACCACCTGTCGTGCGCGCCGCTCTGTAGAAGATTCCTAGAGGAAAGAACGGGGGGGACCGTAGGAGAGGAGAGAGAGGGGACGTGCATGCGCTGTGGGACGCGGGAGCCGCTCCGTAGAGTAGAGGATTCTTAGAGTAGAGAGGGGGAAAGGACGCGCATGCACTGTGCGGATGTGGGACGCGGGCGCCGCTCCGTAGAGTAGATGATTCCTAGAGTAGAGGAAGGGGGTGAGCGTAGGAGAGCATAGGGGAGGGGACGCGCTCTAGGGGGGTGCGGGACGCGGGGCCCGCTCCGTAGATCAGAGGATTCCTAGAGGAGAAAAAGAGGGTGAGCGTAGAAGAGAGAGGGGGAAGGGACGCGCATGCGCTGTGGTGGTGTGGGACGCGGGAAGGAGGGACGGAGTAAGCCCCCTCCAAACACATGCAAGCAAGATTAAGGAATGGGGTCAACCTGGGCGACAGACACCACCTGCTTAGCCATTGCGAAGCAGCCTCTGTGTGCTCTCGGCCATGACTCTGATGGCTGTGGTAGGGTTGAGGGCCTTCATATAACTGAAGTGTTCTGGCTCGCATAATGGGTGCTTCCCTACTTCATGAAAGTGGCCGGACGCGGGACGGGGGACGCCGGACGGACATAGCCCCAAGTATAAGATGCTTCGCATCTAAAAATATATGACTCTCATCAAATGCAAGAAAAAACCATGTACGATTCTCATTTAATGTAAGGAGTATTCTAACGCATATAACCTTGCGTGGGAGAAGCGGTCGGCGAAATCGCACCAGGCAATAAGGCATGTGAATGGAACATCGAATGAGTGGTTTAAAGGCCCCATCATTACAAAGCGCTCAGACGTAACTAATCGTCATAATCATCTTCAGCAGCAGCAGCAGCAGCAGCACCAACAGCATCAAAAATATGAGCAGCTGCCTAAGTTCGCGTGGGGCCGTACTGACGCGTAGTGGGTATCTCAAAAACTCTAAAAAGGAAGAATTGTGATGTAGTGGCCATTTCGCAACTGTACTTGCAGTAGGCATCATAGGATTGTTTTAAACGGCTAATGTTACTTGCACCACACACGTCCTTCTGCTTGTGGCATGGTTGAGGTGTCCCCCAAGAAACAAAGTCAGACGAACAATTCAGGAGCCGATGCGAATGGGGCCCGATTATGCTATCGGGTTCTGCTCGCGAGGCTAAGTTCCAGAGTCATACTGTTTTTGTTTCACGTTTATATATATATATATATATATATATATATGCCATGAAGAAGCTCAATAGTACCGGTGGAAAATGTAGTCGAAAAAGAGGATGATGAACAAAATAAGTGGGGCTACTGAAGAGGACATTCTTTATTGGGCGAACTTGTGCCCAGGAAATGAAGACTCAAAGCACAATGAATGCACACTGCAGCCCGATCGCGCCTATCACAGTCGTCAGCTGTTGGTAATCTGCTCATCTGTAAAATACCTCGGTTTTGTCTGATGTCTTCACAAACTTTGCCGCGTTATTTCTGCTGCTCGTGTGAGCTCAATAAGAAAGTCGCTTAATCGTGTCCTGGGCCAATCTTGACAGTACAGTCCCAAAGGACGACGAAATTTCTAAGCGTTGTGGTGCGGCCAAGAACAAGCGATGGTAACAATTTTTTTGGGTGAAACATGTTGATATCAAAAATTAAAAAAAAAAGATAAGCGCCCGTGGCAATGTCCCGGCCCGTTGCTTAAAACAGAACCTTCATGTAAAACTGGATACATATGAAATGTTGAAAATAATGTTCCCCAGTTCGTCAGCGCGCATATTAAAGTCTAAGTGGCATCACATGGACGACTTCAGGTCACGCGCGGAGCCCCTGAGAGTTTGTAAAGCCGTCGGGAATAACCTCGTAGTGCAGTGTGCCGACACGTCGATGTACCTTGTATGTATGGCCGAAGTAATCTCGAAGAAGCTTCTAGCTATGCCCTCGTCGGTGAACTGGTGTCCCATGGCAAGCGATGGCAAGCGAGTAGAAAGTGCCTTTTGTCATCACGTGCTTTCTCCCATCATTCTTTGTCAGGGCAGTCGTGCGGGGTCACTTTTTCTGTGCTCAGCTTCTTTTGTCAACGCAATGGCAGCCGTAAAACAAAACAAAAAACCTGGCTTTTCTCCGCAAGGCTGACGATAATCTACACTATCGAACGCGGAGATATTTGACGTCGCCTGTGCATACAGCATCCCATGGGGCACGCTTAGTATGATGTTGAAAAACAAGGCTAACATTAGTGCCGAGACAGAGTAGAGGCTTGTGGCGCTCGACGAATACGCAGTCTCAACATGAAGATGTTGAGGCGATTTTTACCTTGATACTGAGTTTTCTCTCACATAAGCCACAGAATCAATTAAAAACTGCTGAAAAACAAAAACTAATAAGTGAATCCCACGTATTGCCGTAAGCCGAAACATTGGCGTTATCGTGACGCAGAGCCACGAAGTCGACTCCAGCGTAGAGAGAGAATACTACTTTATTGGACTCCAGCGTATAAACTCGCATCGAATATACAGTAAATTCTTTAAAAGCTTTACACCAAATGATACGATATATCGAAGTAATAGCACTTTTTTCATCGAGTTCGGCATATGTGGGTTCGACTGCGCTTCAATATATCGTAAAATGTGATATAAAAGTTTAAAAAAATTTACCGCATTTTCGGCGTCAACTTCGCTGCTAAATTGACTTCGTGGCGCCTTCATGATAATGCAAGGAAGGCTGCTTCAGCGCAAAACGCGGGTTTTTTTGTGTTTATTTTGCTACGGTTTGCTGTTTATGGGAAGCTGGGTGCACTCGTCAGGCGTCGGAAGCCTCTAGTCTGCCTCGGCCATAATGTTGGCCCTGTTTTTCACAATCACACTCAGCGTGATGTCAGGGATGCTGTACGGAGCGGCGATGTCAGTCCTCTTTGCATTCCACTGTGTTCATTATCGCCAGCCTTGACAACAGCCAGGTTTTTCGGTTTACGGCAGTGGTCGCATTCAAAAAGCGAGCTGAGAAGTGAACGGCGAGCCTTCGCGACAGGCTGATGTATGCGACGACGAGGAATCATGGGAGCAAATCAGGGCAGTCGGCTTCTACTCGCTCTGCGCTGCGCCGTCCTAGTCACACTACGCACTCTCCCAGATGCATGCGGGAAAGTGCTTCTCTGGGAGGAAAAGCCAACTCCTCACAGTATTTCGCGCTGCTCGATGCGTCATATATGAAGTGTGCCGTCTATGATTGTTCGATGTAGCCGTAAATTTTTGTATGCACTTACGTTAAAGCTGTGTCGTGTTTGAAAGTAGTTCGATATAAAGGATAATGTGATTGACCCCGATTCGATATGTCAGGTTTGGCTACATATGTATATTTGCTGCACGTATTTAAAAGATGCTGCTTGTCCTACACGTAGACAGCCGTATAGGTATGTTTCACACGAATCTACCTCAGCTTACTGGCACACAATGGGCAAACATGGGTCTCTAGCATAACGTAAAACACATAAAATCATTTAGCAGCTGTTTGAGATAAGATGTCAGAAACCAATCCCACTTTGGCGAATTTGGCTGCTCGGGTAGGTGAAGAAAGTCTTTTATTCAAATAGAATACTAAAGCAATGGAAGATATACAAACGACATCACATGACTTCGCATGACATCGATCCCACGTACCGTGGGAATTGATGTCATGCGAAGCATGCGGAGCGAAGGTGACTGTGGTGTAATTTTTTAGGGGCGAAGCTCCTAAGGGTGTGGGTCTGTCCCTCCTCTGTAGTTGTCGTAGTAGTAGGTAGGTAGATAGCCACGTATAGTGGAATGTACCCACTCCACGTGATAAAGATGACGATGACGCAGTATAGTGGAATGTACCCACTACACGTGATAACGATGAAGTATAAGTGCGTTCCAGTATAGTGGAATGTACCCACTACACGTGATAACGATGACGAAGACGCTGATGACCGTGAAGTATAAGCGCGTTCCAGACCACACATTCTCTTTCTGCCATGGATGAAAACGATCGAGCTTCGCCTATACTCATCATCAGTCACTTCGTGGATATGGCGTGTTTTTTTTTTCGTTACGCGAAACGTTACAAAATGACGCTATATATATGTACAAATCATTAATTTAAATCTTTACCGCATCTTTAATGAAATCACGTCTGCATCTCGAATCACTAGCCTCACGCCGTAAAATTTTTCGTTTATCATTTTTTTCATAAACTGTATCACCATCCCACTTTACACCCCGAATTCATGTCACGACCATATTACTTATCTCACCGCATTGATCATCAGCACAAAGTTAGAATTTGTGCGTGTAACACCACATGTTTTTAAAAATCATTCATACCTCGTACGTCACATGATTGGAACGACCTTCCGGCTGATATTGTGTGCATTGTTAACAACCAGAACTTTCGTAAAGCATTAGACAACATTGTACAGTAACAAGCACTTGTATGAACTAATGTCACCTTTCCAATTTGATGGCGTGCTATTATTGCTGCACCTGTCAATCTCATCATCCCATTGTAAATGAACCCGCAGTTTTGTTCCATCATTGTATTTCACATACCCGCTAATATTGTCACGTGGTCGTGACGTCGACGAAGGCAGCAGGCGACGTGGTCAAGATGAAAACTGTTTATTAGGCCGAACTTGTGGCCGGTAAACGGAAAGTAAGATTACAGCAATACACGCTGGCACTGATAGCGGCGAACAGAGCGTCGGCCGTCGATCGACTGAACATCGTTGGAGCGCGCCGGCTTTTATGCATCACGCGTCGAACATTCTAGCCTTATCACAGGTCATCGCGCAAGCTCTGGAATAATCTCGAGTGGTCGCGTCTTGCGTGCAATCTTAACAAAACGATCTACAACAATCGCGAAGGTTCTAGAACAATAAGGCGCGGTTTGAGCCGAGCTTTGCTGACGGTCTCTGTGGGCGAAAACCGAATACAACAAAAGTGAAAATAAGAATAGCGCGTGGCAATATTGTATAAGCAAAAGTTCCCGCGTTTTATTTTTTATTTTATGTTCTCGTTGTGCGCGATATTTGTCATACTCAGCTAACATTGTATGACTAGCAAACTTTGTACTAATCATGAACCTTTGTTATTCATTGCTGCATTTCATTTGTTTCCCCTGTAACCCACTCCCCTCTGTAATGCCGAAAGGCCCTGAGGGTAAATAAATAAAATGTCATACGCACATATAGGTATGTTGAAAAGTCGCATATGTTTGATATAACTAGTTGTTTACACTCGCGTAACGATGCCGAGAGCAACATGGGTATGACCAACGCCAGAAGCGGTGACCTGAAATCTTGTGCTTGCGAGGATGGCAGCCCTGGATAGTGCTACGTTGACCAGCTTCAGTGGGTGGCTCTTAAGTATACAACTGACGTTAACCCGACGTGACGCCTGTATCGAAGAGTACGTATGTAATGTTTATAAAATTAGATGGGCAGCACTGCAACCACAAATGAGCTTTCACCAACATTACACGTACACAGGGTCTTTTTCCAAAGCATTATCACGTCCTGGCGTAGGCCTGTGGTAGAACACACGCAGAATGCTTAGCTTCGATTACTGCTGAGATCCTGATATTTATTCTTTGCATTCGTCGGGTCAACGCTGCTGATGTCGGTTTTTCTTAAAGCTCTAGCATTTAAATTACCAACATATGTTCTCGTCGTTCCTCGGTAGATATAAACTGTCAAATACCAGTGGCGCAATACGCGCATACCGCGGCCCTTGGTATACGGGTATGTGCCACACGTGTCTGGAGGAAACGCGTTGACGTGGTACGCGACGGGATTTTCACATTATTCCTGTCATGACGAGACAGTCGTAATCGTCAAACCGTGTTACCCTCCTATACTAATTTTGGTCTACCCCAAGTTAAGGAGGTGATCACGAGAGCACTCAGATGTAGGCGGATAGATAGATAGATAGATAGATAGATAGATAGATAGATAGATAGATAGATAGATAGATAGATAGATAGATAGATAGATAGATAGATAGATAGATAGATAGATAGATAGATAGATAGATAGATAGAAACGCAATAAGTGTCTGCAGTATGCAAAGAAATGCTTGGCATTTAAAAGGAACATTCGTTCCGCTCGAATACCACTGTTTTAATTTTACTGCACTTAGAAACTATTTAGCATGTATGTCGAGGCTATTTCTTTTGGAATATTAAAATAACTATAAAAACACCCGCCTGTAAGTTGGCGTTAACAGGTTGAGAGTACGGAAGGCAAGCTATTTGAAATTCAATGCTGTTTGTTTGGCGTACGCTATTTGGTTGTTAAAAATGGTCGATTGTCATGCACATCCTACCAGTCACAATTGAACACAATAATGTATTTTGCAGCGGGGAATAAGGATTTTCGTTGTGGTTTTGTACGCACCAGTCATCCAGAATGCTCATTTTGCTAACTGGGGCATTCGCCTTAATAACAGCGGACAGGACGACTGACGAGTTTTGAGGGTAGTCACTCTTCTGTTCCCGCATACACTCATAGATGGCGTAACTGCGTCAGTCGTGTACGAAGTGGTAGCCGACAAGTGAAACGGGGTAGGGCGGCTCGTGCGTGAATAACGAAAGTCACTCTAGCAGCAGCGGGTGTGGCAGTGACTGGCCACATGTTCTTTCCCGTCCACCTCAACTCTAGAAGTAACGTAATCGCAGACACCCCTCTTAAATCACGAAACACCACAGAAAATCACAAAAAAAGATCACACGGGAAAAAAGAAAGCCGCAGCTCCGTGTTTCAGCGCGCTGGGTGAAAGGGGGGGGGGGTACTATTTTGTGGCAATTTACGAGGTGTCATCGTGATACCCCAAGTCTGCTTTTATTTTAGAGTCACCTTTGCCACGCTGCCTTCAATGTCACGAAGTGGACGTAGGCCAGTTTATTTCCCTGCGGATACCCCCTCGCACAATAGTGGCAGATGCTTTGTTATATCCTAATATCTGTAGCGGTACGAGAGAGCCAAGGAACAGCCCATTTTTTAAATTTTGATATGGTCGCTCTTTACACTGAGTGTCATTAAAAGATTTAGTGATGTTACGGAGTGCCCTTCTATCCGTAAAACTGCAAGAAGCGGTGTGTCCCAATCCCACTGATTCCAACCTACGAAACCTCCTCCGTCACCGCTCAAACACCATTTCCGAAATAGTTTTTTGTGTTACTTTAAGTAGTTGCTACGTCCTATTTTTTGCATCAAATCTTAATTGTTGTGTTACTGTTTTGTTAATGTGGCCTATGCAACATTTCCATGCTAGGTGCATTTTCAGTATACGTGTATTCTTAGTAATTTTCATTTAAGCAGTCTACGCCGTACACAACTTTGTCTTGACAAAAATAGAAACATTTTGGTACCATTTCTGCTCCCAATTTTTTACAGATTGTTCTACCCCAAAAGAAAGTGGTCAACGAGTAAAATGACATGTGAAATCGCAATAACAGGCACCAATTAGTGCATTAGTAATACAATTTGTAATTGCAAGATGCGGTTTTCTTATTAAACATCTGCTCTTACGACGTGGGATTGGCCCGCTACGTGTTAGTTCACACCCCGACTGTCCTGAATAATTTTTTTTCCATTGCATTTCATTCTGACAGGTTCTTACCAGCCGAACGCCGATCGTTGCCTTATGGCTCCACGAAAACACAACTGTAGCAAGAAAAATGCTTCTATTTTAATGTGGAGATTTGAGATGCGTACAATGAGCTGCGTTGCTACATATTATGATGGTTGCAGCGGCAGCAAGAATCTCCATAGGACATGTAACATATGCTACAAGGAATGTCTGCGTAAGTAAATTTGTTTGGCCATGGTGATGTTCCTTAATCGCAAAGTTGTGTATGTGGCCATAGCTTGCTTTTTAAGAATGTCTTAATGGTTATCTCATTGATCCGCAGCGCTGGGCTTGCTAGCATGATCACATAATGGCAAATCTTGAAAGCATGTCGGAGACAGCAGATATGGAAGACATTGCTCCGGCATCGATTCTGTCTATTTGTTGAACAACGGACGATATGAAAGAAGATAAGCATTTCCAGTAAGAAGCGCCAGTATTAATGCGCTTACAAAGTAACATGCAGTAATGATAACATTATCTTAAATAATTATTTTGCTTTTAATGATAGCTTCGTGTGGGACAAAGAAAATTGTTATTTAATCGAAAAAAAGACGTGCATAATAACTATAGGAAGCCTATTTTTTAGATCTGCACTGTCTGTTCGCTGCCGACAAATCTCGGGTTTTTTTTATTACTGTAGGATTGTTGAGAAAAACAAAAAATGTTTTGACTAAATAGCATGTAACAACCACTGTAAGCTGTTTTTTCTTGAGCCTCTCTTTTAAGCCTATCACACCTGTCCTACATTACCTTGAGCATGGCTTTCATTGCGCAATAAAGCTGACGCATGAACAACTTGAGACTCTAATACAAAGACCCTTATTAACAATGCAATAAATCCCAGAAGAGTAGTATCAAAAGTGAACTTTTGATACGTATAGCGGATTGTCATTATTGGTTCATTCAAATTAGGCTGGTTTCCTTCCAGCTGGGGTTACGGCAGTATGATAAAGGTACTTGTATTGTTTCTACGTACTTCGCCGGTTATGCAACACAATTACTTCGTCCCTGAATCAGAAAGCCACCGTTGAATCTACTTACCTGATTTCAGTATATTTATTTCGCTAATATCACTATGCATATAAAAACCTCGGGAAGGACGTCGTAACCTCATTCAATGCCACCATTTCAAAAAGGTCTAACCTTATAAAATTCGACTGGTCTTTCTAATTCTCCCCTTTTTTGCATTTATTTTGTGATCGAATGCTTGTTACGTATAGGAGAATGGTCATGCATTTTGCAATCGCGACATTTCGGTATAGCGGAAGTAATAGGCATTGTTTGAGTCGGCACTGAAGACAAGTTAGCAGGAATGCCAATCTCCACTAATGTCCCAGCCGTATTTTACGTAAAGCAAGAGAAAACCCGGTATATGTAACGAAAGTTGAAAGCGTTGGCTGTGACTAGTTTAGGAGAAAATTCCAAGCAGCACGAAAAGCGTTTAACGAGAGAGAGAAGTGTATGCATGTGCACTGGCTGTGAAAACTGTAGCAAAAGTACAGCAGTGATTCGCTTGTCCATCAGCAACGCCCGCGTCCACGGGAGCCTGTAGGAAACGTGTAGGAAGCTGTAGGAAACGTGGAACCTGGTCGGCGTCCACGGCGGGAAAAGAAACCTGCATTTGTGATGCCGAGGTGCCCTCTCCCTTAATCTTTTCCTTTTTCCTCACCCTAAAATCTCTCATCCTCACCCTCACTTTCTTTTTCTGTGCTCTCGTTATGCTATTCACGGCTACGCAGATCTTTAACCTGCCTTCTTTTCATCCTCTCCCTCACGTCTCTCTTTCTCAACCTTGCTTCCCTTTCCCATCCTTTTGTTCTATTGTACTATACACGGCTGTGCTATGCTCTACTATCCCCCCTCGTCCTTTCTCTCCTTCTCACCGACACTTCTCTTTCCCGCCGCCTTGCTATACCTAACATTAACACGCGTGTTTATGGCTTGCTTTTGTTATGTTCAGGTTTCGCCCGCGATGACTTAGCAACCTCTGGCGGAGAACGCGCCACAAGGTTTTAGAAGCTTCGCGATTGATTGAGCTCATTCTGTTAAGATTACACGCTGAAAGCAAACCGTCAAATTTATACGAGAGATTACGCGAGCATCAGTGATAATGCTGGAAGCTTCGATGGCTGGAGTATAAACTACGACACGTTGCGCCGGTATTCAGATTACGCGACGGCCAACAACTGTTCACGCCGCTATCAGCGTACAGCGGGAATTGCTTGCGCATCATCCTTTCCTTTCCCGGGTGCAGTTTCGCACAAATAAAACGTTTAGCCTTGAATACCCTCACTGCTGCCTTCGTCAACATCATTACCACATGGCAATATACATAAGTATGCTATCCATAGATGCGCTACTTATGGTTTTGCCTACATGACGCCACCCATGCTTATGCTATGCTTGACCCTCTGCCCGCGTGCTTTCCCTCCCCCATCTTCATTTCCTGTTCTGTCACCCTTGCTATACTATACTTCGATGGTTATGCTATAAATGGTTTCACCTGCGTGATGCCATACATCGCTATTTTAGGCTTCACCCTTTCCCTTCCTCTTTTTCCGCCTCACCCTAACTTTCTTTTCTCTCACCTTGCTACACTGTACTATACTTTGCTATTCAATAGATGGCTACGCTATACATGGTTTTGCCTGCGTGATGAACAACGTCATGAGATGACGTAGACGTCATGCGATGACAGCTTACGACATCCCGGGCCCCTAAAGTGCTTGGCAATTAGGATACTGTTCAGGTCCATTCACACTTGACCTCAAAAGAGGCCCACGTGGCAAAAGCCCAAAAATCATCTTGGTTCTCCGCTTAAGCAAGCGGAAAGCCAGGCAGAATGCCCGATCAGTCTCGAACAGATGGTTTCACCACGGCGATAGCAAAAACTCTTCTTGTGTAACCAGTAGCTGCATTTGCCTGCACTAGCTTGTAGACATTCAGTCGCACCTTCAAGATAGCAGCCTAAGGGCCAGTGGTGGCTCTGGTTGAAATAAACCACAGATGTCACTGTCAGGCATAATAAAGTCATGAACAGTCACGTTTGAATCAAGATGCCTAAGGAGATGAAAATTAGATTAAGGTGCGGTAGGAGTGAGTTGGCGTGTCGCCACATACCTCACGTTCTCAGCGTCGGATGATTCCACCGTAGCCGCTTCCGAACCGTATGCTTAATTAGTTTCGGCTTGTGGATCGCGTGGCACTCCCCAGGCTGTGAAGACCAAACTATATTTTCTTCATGAGCAGTGTTCATGAGCAGGCTAAGTACATCAACTTAGATGAAAAAGAAGATGGTCTCAGCTACAGGTCCACTGAGGTGGCTGCATAAGGCACGTTGTGAGTTTTGTGAATGTGCTACAAGTCAAAATTACCTCACCCAAAACTACAAGAATAACGATAAACAAAATTTTGTGCAACATTCTGTAGTCCAGACAACATTGTCCTTCACCAAAGTTCGGCAGCCGGTGTGGCCGTCACGTTGGGCCAGTTGTATCGGTGTTTGGTTGCTGATTCCGGGCGCAGCGGTCGCATTTCGGTGGAAGCGAGATGCTAGATGCCCGTGTGGTGTGCGATGACAGTGCGCGTTCGAGGACACTTAGTGCTCGAGTATATCCAGAGTGCTCCACTGCTGCGTTTCTGATTGGCCGAATAGTTTTGGGACGTTAAACCCCTTACATTAACCTATATAACAGCTACGAATGCCCAAACATTACCAACATCCACGGGTTGTGTATAATGACTATGTCGGTTTGTTTTTGTTTTGATTTCAGTTCACACACTCAGGTTGCCAGTCTGTCCCGATAATCGACCACAGAGACAACCCAGTCCGCAACGCCATAAGCCTGGAGGAGTTTTACACAAGCGACCAAACCTCTAAAGGCGCACAAATTTACCCCACACGAACTTGCGGAAAATATATGTTTTCTAGCAACCACGTTAACTGCTGTATGATTTCGGCAATAGGGATTTCAGGAAAAATTTGGTTTGCTCTGGAGATGTATGAAGTTATTCAGATCCAGACAACGACGTCTAGCATTTCTTTCATTAAGGTAATAACATTAACGCCGCAGCGTGGGAGTGCCAATTTTGCATCTTACCCCCCTTGATTTATGAATATATAACCCAATAATTAATGCAGCATTTAAGGTAACTGAATATTTTATATGCCAGAAATGTTCCACAGTCTAATAAAGTGTGCAGCAACTTCATTTCATTTCCCTTCACTTCAACTTGCCAAGCGAATCAAAAGTAGTCAAACAAGGAATATTACCGTAGCCAACATTTCACAAAAATCTTTTATTTTTGTAGGTGTAGGAATTGATTTTCTTGCAGTGTTTTCACTTGCACCTTGCTGCCATCACACGCCGTCAATGGAGGAGTATGAGCAGTAGGAGAGTGTGCTTCTGAGGAGAAAGTGGCACAATTGAAATCTGAGCCCCTTAATAAACAAAAAGAAAAGAAAAATGAAAGGTTTGGTATTCAAGAGAATACGTAGAAAGTACCAAAGGGAGTTAAGGGATTTATAAAGTTTGAGGCTAAGGGGGAGGAATCTCTGTCTTCGAGACACTGCAGACACACTGGTCCCTTGTCCTCCTTTAGCGGCTCTTCGTTCCGCTCGCACTTTCCTCCAGCTAGACAAAGTGGTGATGAGCACTTCCGACTCTGTTCGCCCATTTCGGGTCGGCGGCTAAGGAAAACCTCATTTGTAGGAGGTGACGCACATTTTTTTTGCGCGCATTAAGAATTCAAAACTACAGAATTGCGTGCATCACACAGTGAATCACCTGTAAGTGCAGGATTGTCGACTGTAAAACTAAGTACGGCATGAGAGTGTAACCTAATTATTCACCTAGAGTTATTTATGTATATGTAAACTGTGAGATTATCCGGCGAAATTCGCACAGCTCCGAATGTTTTGGCTAATTAACCTGGTCATTACATCCCCAACATTATTAAATATTTATTTTCTGAAAGTGCGACATACTAATGTTCATGTATATCCCCCGCATTTTGCTTTTCTAATTTTGTATATGTATCTGGTATTTTCATCTCTGTTGACGCGCTGTCATATCGCGCAGTGAGTCAATAGCCTAGCTACGTGGGTGTAGGAGCTAGTACACTCAGAACTACTGAACAACGTGACCGCCAGAAGAATTCATGTTGTGAGAAAAACGTGGTGCATCACCGTTACGTATACTGCGCCGCCGAGCTTCGAGCTATCAGCGAAGATTGTGTCGCGTGTGCAAAAACGATTGATTTTTATGTTCCATAGTCCTGACATGTCCTTTTTTGACATTTAGTTTATAAACAACCAAATGTCAAGGTGCAGGTCTGTTGTTCAGCTTGTTTTTAACCCTTTCAGGGTCGAATTTTTTCGCGAAATGCGTGCCAAAAATGTGTAATTTTTTTTATTGCTGAAATAAATTCTTCAGACCATTCTATTTAAGAAAAAAATTGTCCAAAATTTTTTTTTCGTGACCGTTAAGTGACAAAAAAATAATCATTTTGTGTTGCTACATACACATGGTTTATTCATAGTAACATCAAGATATCCTAAACAAAAACACTTTTACGATTCCTTATAAATAAAAATTATGCATTATAATAAACATAGCTCATAGATATACAAAAATAAGCGCACCACAGTACTTTCCCGGTAAAAAAATGTTTTTCCTCTCACCCTAAACACTAGGGGAAAAGTCACCTTTGATCCGATCCGGATCGCCTCACCGCGCACGCTTTCAAGATGTCGTTCCTTCATCATCGTCCGAGCCTGAACTCGTAAATAAATGCTCGCCTGACGAAATGACATCCAATGAATCAGATTCCGCACTTGGCGAATAGTTCACATCGGAAGAATCACCGCTCGACTCCCTAGCACCAGAGCAACCGGCGCGCACTTCCGTAGCCTAGGCGAACAGCGTGACTGAGCGTATTGGAGAAAACTGTGGGGTTGTGAGCCCGTCCGGAAAACAAAACGAGTGAAAACGCTATAATAATTAATCATTCGTCTTATCGTCAACGAGACGGAGTTAGTTTTTCCGAGTTCCCCTAAACAGGAAACTCAACCACGGCGGCGTCTTTTGTGTAATTTAGCGCCTCCCGAAACAGATGTAATCGCGCCCTGAGGAGCCATAAACGAGAGAGTCACAAGCGCTCACCCCTTGAGAGATTAGAAACCAAACAGCCATCAGCTTTGCGGGCGCAAGAAGCGATAACCAACGAAGGACGAAACCGAAACCAGCCGCACCACACGCGCGCGTTCGGGTTTCCAAGCGAAAGCCGCCTCGCCGCCTTGGAAAGCAAAAAAGCAACAGAGAGACATCGGCGCGTGAAAAAAATTCCATGTGTTCTGAAGCGTGGCAGCACATGTCAAGCAAGAGAAGTGATCGAAAAAGGCGCGCGTTTTAAACCAGCCGCAATGCGGGCGCGCTCAAATGCGAAAGCGATAGCCGGTGCCGTTTTGCGAAGCATAAAAAAAGCAACAACGGAGAGACACCGGCGCATGAAAAAAATTTCACAGTTTTCCGAAGCATGGCAGCACATTCCAAGCAAGAAAAATGATAGAAAAAAGGCGCGCGTTTCAAACCAGCCGGACCGCGAACGCGCTCGGGTGCGCAAGCGGTTGCCGGAGCGCGGCTTTGCGAAGCAAAACAAAAAAAACATCGGAGAAACATCGGCGCATGAAAAAAATTCCACGTGTTCCTGAAGTGTGGCAGCACACGCCAAGAGAGAGAAATGATCGAAACAAGCGCGCGTTTCAAAGATAAAGGCCGTGCCGTACATGTACGGTGAAAACCATTTGGGCACTGTTAGGTGCTGCTGTACATGTACGGCGAAAACCATCAAAGGGTTAACGAATAGACATCGCCTCATCGTTCACTGACTGTGTGCGCGCAACATTTCACCATTCGTGTCATTTCGCATTGTTTAAGCTGTTTTGTTTTTTCTTACAATTATCGTGCAGCATCGAGACGATGCTCTTTTTTGTGAAGGACGTAAAAGTTCCACCTGTAGTAGCGGGTGATATGCAAAGGCAAAGGCACAGACAACAGAAGAAAGAATTGCACGCGCGATGCCGCTCTTGCAAGCAAGCCCAACTGATGCGCTTGGGAAGAGCGCTGTTTCTCAGCGTTCAAGTACACCTTGCCTGGACCTCTGAAGAGACGTCAAAATATATATATTGCCAGCAACATGACGCGAAGGGCGTGCTTTAGAGGTTTATGCCCCGCTTGTTGCGATGCGCACGCTCCTCTAGTACGTGTACTTCGCCCTACAGGGCATGGTCACCTGTGCGTGCTCGCTTACCTCGTGGTGGCGAGATGGGGAAGGTTGCTACGTCTCGTGCTTTCACCGGGAAAGATTACGTTGAGGTTAGACAGCGCAAGAAAGGGGCCTCGCTCGCTGTTGCTACCCCGTTGGCGAAAGGAGCGCGCTGTTCAAACACCACGATGTAACAAATGTAACAGTTATTAGTTCGAGGTCGTCGTGTGTATCTTTGTGCGTTCGTTTCATGCGTCCTCTTTTGCGTAGAGCACCGCGCTTCAAGTGTCGTGCAGTGAATGTTAGTTCGCACTCGTTCTGTGTTTGCTCTTCGCATGCGTTCTTTGTGCATTTTTTTTCTAGTTTTTGCAGAAACAACAATTCCAGCCAAATCCACCCACAGCCTAAGCCACATGTTGTTTGCCTTTGTTTCCGTGCGTCTCTCTTGTGTTTTCGCTACGTGCAGAAGAGATTGAAGGTAAAAGTATTAAAGTTATGCAAGGAAGCAGCTTTCCTGGTTTGTGCCATGTCCAAAGATAGCGCGCTATTGCCGCGGTTCTTAGAGTGGCGATCAATTGCGAGCCGTTCAAAGAATCAACGGAATGTGCGGGCACTTGAAGGACTCCGAGGTGATCGCTGACGCCAGTGGTCACCGTCTACATGGCCGAGTGAAAAACTGAAGTGGGACAGGTTATCACGTAATCTATGCTACTCGGCGCAAGGCACGCGGACGAGGCGTCGTGAGGAGGCAGCCTCACGGGCCTTTGCGACTGACGGACGTTGTGCGGTTACCGATTCGCTTTGACAACGCTGATACGAGTGGATCCATGGCGCATCGGCACGGTCTTACTGGAGCGAATCCGCGACAACTGCGCGAACATGCATGTGCGTGATGATCAATCTTTTCTTATGTGCATTTTAGTGAGCAGGACGCAAACGGCGCTTGCTTCGTTGTTAATAAAAGAAAGTCTGCAGCACCATTTTTTGCAGGGAGCATTTTGCTCACGTTCGTGGGCGATATAAATTGTTAGTTGGCTCGAGGGACCTATAGCCAATCGCCTAATTTGTGACAATAAGCATACATTCACGGTAGAGTGTTATTATGCACTTGAACACTGGCTTGAGCTAGTTAAACGTTATGTTTGCCTGTTGTAGGGAAAGGTGTTCATGCGATCTGTTTATATGCCTGCATGTCGCCTTTGCTGGTCAGTAATAGTCTACTAATCAGCATACACGTTGAACATCTGACGGTCATGAAAGCTTGCAGGCACAATGTGAGATTTTATATTCTGCCAGAGCTGCTTTTCTCACATTAACGTACTGCCAGCATGTAGTAGAATATGTTATGCTGCTGTGTGGCAGCAGTGTGATTATCACGTTGCTGTGTAGTTGCTGATGCAAATATACATAGTTACGATGCATTAAAATTTCTCATCTGACTCGCTCATCAGGTGTGAGTGTTTTAGCACAAACAAGACCAGGAGAGAAGGAAGACGTGTAAGGACGGGACCAAGCGCACCTACGTATCACCCTTCTGTCCGCATCTTCTTTGCACTAGAAGACCTATGTTTACATATTTATTGCGATAGGCTTTTTTGTTGTGCTTTTCTTGCCCAATTTACGCTACAGCACAGTCGTTAGCAATACGAGAGGGAACACTAAAATTAGCTTTTAAAGGTGATAGTGAGTATATTCATAGTAATGCGCAGCACAGAGTAAGAACGAAATATATCATTAAGAACAATGCACGATGAGCACAGACTGTCATCTAAAAAAAATTATTGCGCAAAAAACCTTGCCTAAAGAACGTGAGCCGCACACTTCATGCAAATTAGGGTCCAATTAGAAACAAAAAACAAGCTTTGTTGACTTCGTAACTTGTTTTTTCTAACCGAACCCTCATTTGCACGAGTTGTGCGGCTAATGTTATTTAGGCAAGGTTTTGCGCAATAAATTATTCACTTGACAGTTGTGCTCTTCCTGCATTGTTCTTACTGATGTATTCGTCTCTCGTTCTTACTTTTCCTGTGTTCATTACTGTGCAATCAAATAAACTAGCCCACCTTGCCACAAAGTTGGACAAAATACAGTTGGCAGGTGCAATAGTGTTCATAACACTAAATCCTCAAGCAAACAGGTATCTTTTACTATTCAGTAAGTCCCATTCCTATCGGTACATTACCAGTAATCATTGATTAAACGTGAATTCGGTGTTCTTTCCGATTTTGCTCGCGACTGTAACTATCCAAATAGATGCTGCCTATAAAAAACACTCGTTTTAGCAAAGCAAACTCTATGCTGTTACATTGAACACCTAACAAAAGGTCACTGCGTGCTTACTTGCCACTCACTTCGATGCGTTTGAAATACATTTCAATTCCTCACCCCTCTGCAAATTGCGGTGAGGAAAACATTAACCATAAATTGGGGGCAATATTAACCATGAACTGACTAATTTTTAAGAAAAAAATGGCAAGCTACTTATAAGGAGCCCGCATGAATGACGGTGGCGAGGTAGGTGCCCAGTTTGTTGTTAGTCGAGCTGGCGATCGGGAAGGTGCACCGGGCCGCAGCTCTCACTTGAACGGTGTTGGCGCGATGGCACACTATGGTAGAGTTACTCCGTGTTCCCTTTGTCCCGTTGGGAGTAAATACAGTAACTCTGCTGCTGTGCGGTCGTGGGCTGTAGCAGTTGCACCGAAAGTAAGGCAAAAAAAGTTGGAATCGAAGAATGGTCGTCGCTGCGCCTACAAGATGCCGAAGGTGTGCCTCAATGAGCGCGACAAGACGAAGGAGATATTGGAGCAGTATCGGGGGAGGGGGGGGGGATGGCTCGTGCATAGCCAACCCCAACAAGCATCACGTCTGTCCTTGCCACTTCCATTCTGGTAGGCAAACCGTGCTTTGCTTTCAGAGTTTCTCTATTTTGGTAGTTCTGTTTAGTACACTCACCTACGAAACATATCGGCTTCTTCAATGACTTCGCAAAGCTTTTCTGGGAGCGCGTGTGGTGGCTCCATGGAAACAAACACACGTAAAGTACGTACTGGTGTCACCTCCGGGATCATATCAAGTTTGCAATCTTCAACAGCAGTTCCCAGCAAGGAGTACAAGGTCAGCCAATTCGCAGAGTCAATTCCATGAATGATATGAAAAACGCATGTATTGGATGTCTCCGATTTTCCTGATAATTGTGTATATCGTGCGTATATGGTCGAATAGCGCGAAATTACATTTTCTTTTTCTAATAAGATAATTTTGAACAAACGAAAAATCTACAAACATCACCGGGTGACGACAATGTGTGCTTTTCGAATTGCGTGAGTTCGTAAATTTGTTATGATGGTAACAGCCACACAAGCTAAATATAAAAATATATATTTCTTCGTAGCACAAATAGAAGTAAAGGAGAAATAGCCTGTGTAATACTCTCAAATTCAGAGAAATTTATCAATTTTTAAAAAATTCTGGAAAAACGCTGTCTTTTGGAATCTCAGTCGATTTTGGGACGGCCATTGCTGCTTCTGTGAACGTCTTAGCTTGTTCATATTTACAGTGCGAGTAGGCCTTTTGTGTGAGTAATAAGGTTCATCATTTGTATTAGTCTAATGATTTTTCAAACAATGAATTTCATCGCTCAAATCATAAAAAAACACTATCAATATCAAACTTTTTTTTAAAAACACTTGAAATCAGGTCGCAACACGAAAGTGCAGTTGAATGCCACATATTTGATGTTTGTTGCAACTACATTTAGCAATTTCTGTCGCGTGTTTTTCAGCATTGTATTATTATACTGCAGATGTCCATACAGCTAAATCGCTGGAACAAATAAAATTGGCACTGTAGAACGGCACCTCAGTACGAAGATGCAGAGTCATAGCGAAACGTCAACTGCTGAAATGCTGTTTCATTTTTCGGCAACAGAAGAATTGGTTGGTATACTTTTACACGGTCTTTTTTGGATCTTTATAAAGTAGTGGTCAGTTCTGACAGCTAATTTATGGGTCATTGTGACTGCTCTTCTTTGTGTGAAGCAGCAAGAGAGAAGTACGGGAGCTCGGCTGCAAGTCTTTCTGGATAAGTGCGTCATGGATACTGCTGTGTCAGGCCGCTTAAAACTACACAAAATTTTGGGCATAGTAGAAGCATAAAATAGTGAGAATCAGCACTTAAAAACGTGGTGGAGGTCTTTAAATTGTATTGTGTAGTTTTTTCTCTCAGTCAAATGTTATATTGCAAAATTGTGCATAATTCATATACATTGCCACGCGCGTTTCTTATTTCACTTTTGCTGTATTCGTTTTACGCCCACAAAGACTGTCAGAAATGCTCAGCGCAAACAGCGCATTCCGAGTTCGAAAAGCTTCACAATTTTAGTAGATCGCTGTGTTGAGATTACGCGCATAACGCGAATATTACACCTTCTTTTGGAACTTACGTGGTGGCCAGCGATAACGCTGGAATTTTCGGTAACACATGTGTAAATCCCGACGCGTTTCACCACTTGTAAATTTAGCGACGGCCGACGCTCTGTTCGCCGATATCAGTGTACAACGTGCATTGCTTGCTGTAATTTGAGTTTCCGTTTCACGGCCACAAGTTCGGCCAAATAAAGAGTTTCGTCCACGTCACGACCCCATGACAATAATTCTTAATTAAAAAAACGACAGATCCCACGCATTGTGGGAATCGATGTAATGCGAAGGAGCCAGCAAGGAAGCTAATCATGCTGTACATAACATGCATGCCATGATTTACATGTTAGGACATCTCATTTATGTTCGTAATACACTCACGTCACGCAGTACCAAGTTTGTGTATATCAAGCTAGCAAAACGGCCGTGAGCGCTCCATGAGCATGGTATATGTAAATCACGTTGTATATGAAATGGTTTTCGTGAATTTCGTGTTACCACCTGCCATTTATGTTCGTCATAGAGGCCCGTCACGCAATAATTATTTTGGTGTATATCAAGCTAACGAACTGGACGCAAGTGCACCATGAGCGTGGCATGTAAATGGCCTTGTACGGCATGATATCATGATTATCATGTTACCACTTGCCACTTATATTCGCCATACAGTCACGTCACGCTATGGCAAATTTGGTGTATTTGAATCTGGTGAAACGGTCGCGAGCGCGCCATGAGCGTGGTATGCAAGTCATGCTGTACATTACATGTCATGATTTTTATGTTACGAATTGTTATTTATGTTTGTCGTACAGTCACGTCATGCAAGATAGAACTTGTATATGAAGGTAGCGAAACGGCCGTGATCGCACCATGATCGTCGCTTGTTAATCATGTTTTACATGACATGGATTTCATGATTTTTCATTTTACGATCTGTCCATGTATGTTTGTTACACAGTATCCTTCTACAATACCAAATTTAGTGTATATCAAGCTGTCGAACTGGCCGCGAGCTTGCCAGGAGCGTGCCATGCAAGTAATGTTGCACATGTCATGTCATGATTACCGTATTACCACCTGCCACTTATGCTCGTCATACAGTCACGTCACGCAACACCAAATTTGGTGTATATCAAACCATAGAAACGGCCGCGAGCGTACAATGAACGTGGCGTGCAAGTCATGCTGCACATGACACGTCATGATTTCCTATATTACCACCTGCCACTTATGTTTCTCGTGCAGTCAGGTCACGAAGCACCAAATTTGGTGTATATCAAGCTAGCGAAACGGCCGTCCGCGCACCATGAGCGCGGCATGTGAATCGTATTGTACATGACATGCACGTTATGATTTTCATATCACCACTTGTCATTTATGTTGGTCATGCAGAAATTTTTCATTATACCAGTTTTGGATATATCAAGTTAAGGAAACGGCCGCAGGAGCACCATCGGCCATGGCGTGCAAACCATACCGCTCATGACAAGCGATCAGGAGTTTCATGATATGACCAGTCATTCATGTTTCGTGATACAGTGAAGTTATGCCATATCAATTTTGGTATAAATCCCATTAACGATACGGTCTGGAGAGCCCACCCAAAGTCGTAGGCGGCTAGATAGATAGATAGATAGATAGATAGATAGATAGATAGATAGATAGATAGATAGATAGATAGATAGATAGATAGATAGATAGATAGATAGATAGATAGATAGATAGATAGATAGATAGATAGATAGATAGATAGATAGATAGATAGATATGCTCAAAGTCGACGAAGTTTGCTAAGAAATTCTTCCCCTGTAAAAATAATTCAACTAACAATTCACTGTCACCAGCGCCTTTGATCGGCTCATCCATGGCTGTGCTTTTAGATGTGAAGCATTTTATGGCCGAGCTTAATCCGGTGTGCGGCGTGACATCCCTTACTGCGCATGCGCAAACCCTTTCAAAAAAATAAATTAAAAACCTCCTTCCCCCTCTCACTCCTCTAGGCATACCTGCCCGCGGCGTCTACTCCCACTGCGCATGCGCGTACCCTCCTCTCTCTCCTCTCCTACGCTCCCCCCCTCTCTCGCCTCGCGACGCCGACGCAGGCAGCGTCTGCTAGTGAGTTTCTTGGTTGAAAAAACCGACTGCTCGCGCTGCACAACCGTTCACTGGCGCCCTCCGTATATATGGCAATGGATTTCGACCTGCAAGGTGGTGCCGGTGGGAGATTTCTCCTGTGCGCTGTTGGAGAATAAAAATTCGCAGCGTGCGCGTTAACTAAAAGCGGACTGCGGGTCTCTGTGTCCAGTCGGAGTCTTCTGTCTCTCATTGCCCATTAGCAGCGATTGATATGTTCCAGTAGGAAACACCGCTCCATCACTGCGTGCTTTGCTCCTCCCCAGTTTTCTCTCCTGCGCAACGCTGCGATGAGCGCCAACGTCAACGCCGCCGCAGTGTAAGCGTTAGCGCCCGCTGCTTCACATCTACACATGGTTCCCTTTAGCGGGAGTTGGTGTAAATTTTTTCAAATAAACATTGTGAACATCATACGCAGTTGAGTGCACTGTTACAGATGGTGAAGAAGAGTTCGGGAAGTGTTTTCCAGCGGTGCCTGGTAAATTGGTATCCCTTGCTTGTAGTTTTAACATCCACAGCACTTAGATTGTGTGACAGTTGTGTCATTGCTTTTTTTCCTCGTTGTCCCATGACATGACCAGGTATGGAAAATTCAATCGTCTCAGCACTTCTTCAACGTATTTCTTTCAAGGACATTTGCATTAGAAGATGTGTTCTAATTTGGTAAGAAGATAGAATAAGGCCACTCGCTTATAGCTGAATAGTGTCAAGACAAAGAGCCACTATACAAATGCCAAGAAAGAACACAAGAAAAATGGACTACATTCCACATTCCTAAAGAAAACACGTAGCTACATTGAAATGGAAACAATTGAGGTGTTGCTAATAATAAGAGCAGACAGAGAGTACGTTAGCAGGCCATCACTAGACATACGTGTTAAATAAGTGATGTTCTTGAAAGATAGCTTCTATACGTGTCAAGTTTAGGCTGTGTGCTCTCTCTTTTGCATGTAACTTAGATTTATCATGTTACGGCCGATTTTTCTAGCCTGCTGATATGATTTTACAGTTCAGGTCATTGCAGTTTCCGGTGCAATGATCACTGTTTGATCACTGGCTCATGGTTATTTCACAGTTAATGCTTGCGTGTAATAAGCTTACCTTATTCGACAGCATGTGGGAATCAGCGTGGTTTCTTTCAGTCAAGATTTTGAAATTTGCACCCGAGTTTTTCAGTTCGTGTGTTCACTTTGAATTTGATCCTTTCCTTTTTGGGCCATACCTATTTTTCCTGTGTAATAAATCAATAGATAACCATGAAACCTCGTTATACAGTTTTAAATTGGGCTATGCTATGTGCTATACACAGCTCCAAGCTTGTGTCCTACTTTGTCAACAAGCTTCAATTTACGATTTTTTTCTTGTTTTAGCAATTAGCATCTAACATTATCAACACCACAACTTCCGGAGTTCATTAAGTGTACGTAGCAGGCCCGTAGCCACAGGGGCCCGGGTCCCCCCCGAAATTTCGATGAAGAGCGCTGTTCTACCAAAAATAAATAGCGGAATTGGCATTTTTCACAAATAGTCAAGGCCTTCGGGAAGTACCACCCTCCCCCCCCCCCCGAAAAACAAATGTCGCTACGGGCCTAGTCTGTAGTAGTGAACCAGTTTAAAAATATTCTTCGAGTACTCCTTTTTCATGCCTGTTTTTTTTAACCCTGCTGCTATACACTCTACGCAATTATGGCTTGCCAAGCACTTATATATTGAACGCTTTTTGCTTGGAAAACAGATTCAATAGTCCCTGGTACTTTATGGACAAAATAGAATTTCGCTATGAAAATAGTAAATGGTTACCGGAAATGCCCGGCCAGCCTTATTTGGACAGGTGTACTTGAGTATGGTTTTAAATATTTTTTCTTTGTTACAGCAGTAGCAACATTCAAAGTTATATTTTGTTCCATATCGTCGCTTTGTTTCTTCAGTTGCAGGAACAAGCCCTGCCTACCCATGCCTGATGTGGAAAGGACATATTCGCGCTGCACCTTGCAAAGCTTCTTTTTCAAGTTTCATCACTGCTCTCTCCAACAGCATACATTCTTATGTCCTTTTATGTCGTATGACGTCACATTTTACACTTTAGACGTCTGCTACTGAACGAATTTTGGAAATTAAATTTTGTTGCTGTTTATGACGTATTTGCGATGCATCATTCCCGGAAGTGTCATCAACAACTGTTTTGTTGTTTGTGAACAGCAATTGCTGCTCACCGAAAGAACGTCGTTTGTGGAGGCAATACGCACAGCGTTCTTTCATAACACACATTCTGTGTGCATGGTCTTACATTTTACCATTACTGCAAAACACTGTTTTCTAACGGTTGCCCCGTATGGTGCAGATACACGAGACAGGGGTATTCTGTTATCGAACTACTGACACAACTTGCATTGCAATAGGCGGGTCGTAGAGTACAGGTACAGGAGACGGGGTGAGTGTTTATGAAACCACTGGGACACCTGTATTTTAATGGTATTGCTTATTAATTACAAGTATTGGTCCCGAAATCTTCCGTTCACGAATTACCAAGGCACTCATAGCTTGTTCAATTGTTTGTGCATAACGAACTGTCCTTCCAACTGAAAGACCGTTTTAAAGTTACGAAAAAGTGTTCGGTCACAAATTACCAGCAAAATTTCTTATAACCTAGGACAGTTAATTTACAGTGTATGATCTCTGTGATTCGTCTAATGAAGGCGTTTACAGAGAGCTAAAAAACAGTGTAATTCTTCCTTGCACTGACAGAACAAACAACTTTTAGACTTGCTGCGCATGCGATCTTCATGCTACAGGTAAGTTCAGCCAAAGGAGTGTTAAGGTCTTTACATGCGTATTTGGGAAATGAAAGTTTCTATACTTCTCAAGATAACCTCCATAATATGGTCGACTTGGTCACCAACATTTATTTCTTCGGTAATAATAACAACGATGAAATGAAGAGAGTAACAGTACAGTTGAAAACATGTGTTAATTATTAACACATACTCGATGATTATACTACTGAAAACACATACCGCGCACTTTAAGTTTATATATATATATATATATATATATATATATATATATATATATATATATATATATATATATATATATATATATATATAAGGACTATAGAAAGTATCACGCAAGCCCTGATACTGTACGGAAGGTATTTGAGAGGCGACGTACGTTTCAGCACAGTTTATTCCGACGTTTCGGCCGTGGGACTTCGTCTGCCCAGACGAAGGCCAGTCCCACCGCCAGCTGGAGTTGTACTGTCTTCTAAAGTGGCGCGTAAAGCAACAACTTTGCTTTGTCACGCCTCGTTTGGTCATTGTATGATGAGTGCGTTGTAAGTATTGGGAAAAGAAATGAACAGCTACCTTGACGAGACTGATTGGACACATGGCATAGTAGTTTGGCCAATTGATGCTGCACATAGCATTTGGCTCCTAGATAACCAAGCCTTTGCAATAAGAAATTTTCGCTATGCCTATATGATTCCCCTGCAGCGGCTTTGGTGTTTCCACAAGTAGTTCGGAATCCTGGCGCTATTCGAAATGGATACATAACATGACGACATATACCGCACTCCAAGGACCAGAGGTGTTCTGGCTTGTACAGCGCGGTTATAGCCACAGTGAATGATGTGTTCGGACTCATCATCCCCGCTGCTTCAAAAGTCTTAACAACATTTGTTATGAAAAGTTTGATGGAATGTGGTTCACTCGATAGACACTTGCGTTAATTTACTTTCGGGTAATATTCGGCCTGCATGCCGTGAATACCTAAAGATGCTTTAAAAATATACTAGGGTTCTGTATCAAGTTATTATATGCGCGGTTGACGTTGCGGTAAATCTGTATTGCAGCATGGCTTGAAAAGAATAACATTATTACATATTAGCCTGTGATATATTCTTGGCTTTTGTTGAAATCTGCTGTAGTAGATATGGTCATAGCCAACGCGCAGTCTTTGCTTTACTCAATAAATGTTAACGTAGAAGTGAGTTCTCCAGCAGACTGGACACAATAATGTATTCATCTATGCCGCGCTTAAAATTTCAGTACTAAGGTAGTGTTAAAGCGACAAATTTTTTGGAATGTATGCTGGGTATCCTTTGTGAATGCTCATAATGCACATTCAATAATACAAATTACATTTTTTGGAAATGTCTAGAGACTAACTAATATCATTAAGAACACATGGGTGCTTTTAGGTATAAATTTAGCGTCAGAGAATTGTATCGAATCATTCAAATATTTGCAACGAGCTTTGCCGAGAACAGGGCGTGCGTTTCCCTGAAAAGCTTCCTTTAATTTTGTGGTGATGAAGTACGTGATATCAGCTGTCTTCACATATTGCCTGGCATGCATATTTTACACTTATGGTAAGACGCTCACGGACAGTCTCTGGTAAACTGCGTCCACATTGCCCTTTACAATAATGAAGATTTTGCGCTGTCTGCAGTTTAATGGAAGGCAGTCACCCAGCCTTTCCGCTGGACTTATCTGCAGGTAGTATTGCAGTGTGAGTTAAAATTGTTGTATATTTTCTGCGTACTACTAAATATGACGCGACTATTACTGCGACCGCCACGATGGGTCTGTTTAACATTCTTTCATTCTGATACGCCAAAAAAATAAGTTGGTTTTATTATCATACAGCCAAAAGGTTTAGTGTCCTGTACCATACGTTAGCATTTCCGCACGACATTGGCATAACTCTTCCTTTACCTAAGCCATATTACAATGCTCCCAATAATATGCGCAGAAGCTACAGAACATACTAAACGAAAAAAAGACTACATGTAGTGTTTTATACGCTGTTGCTAAGCCCGCTTTCGGTATTCGGGCAAACGGTCGACTCTATAGTTTGCACGAGATGCCGCATCACCCTTATTTTTATCCAGCTTTGGAAATATAGCTCTATTACATA
>JALIZH010001816.1:0-19677 GCA_030522465.1 Rhipicephalus appendiculatus | reverse complement strand
CAGGTGCCCCATTTACAACCATATTGTAAAAATCATTCCAGCTCTCCTCATGCAGGGCCCGCTCATGCCGCACTTTTTTGTTTCTCGAGACACTCGTTTACGTGGCACCACAACGCAGTGCGAAAAGCGGATTGTAATGGGTAAACACGCGAAGCAAACGACATTTCAGAAGATGGCAGCAACCTGCGTGAGCACAGAATCCGCAAGGTGCTTTGTCAAACAGAATAGTTGTCAACACGAATGGAACTTTGCTTCCGACATGTGGTGCGTGCATTCGCTATTTTTCCGCATTCTGTGACCTTTTTCTTTTTTTTTAAGCAGCTGTGTGTGGAGTGCTTTTTCGTTCTCTGTAGCTGTCACCTCTCTGTTTACCTGTCATGGTTACAAAGCTTTCTTTTAGAGATGGATTATAATGAAATCAATGGTTTAGTAAACATTTTTGGTTAGTGGATATCGCAAATATATCGTATACGAAGTACGTTTTTACCAATATAAGAAGGCTTGCGCAATTTTTCTACGTGCGGTTCTTTTCACACGTGTACCAATTATTTCATATCACTCATGCAAAATGACGAACTATGTCGGAGTTAAGAGCAAGGACGTCTCTCAAAGTGGCGCTGATGCAATACTCTTTTCATTTCAACCAAAGCATTTCGCATGAAGAAGCCACATATTGAATATACGCCCCTTGCTTAAATGTGTTCCTTTTCGTGTTTTCTTTTCTTGGTCTGTAGCAGTTCGTGCGCTCTATGCGTTTTCCATGCCGCCTTTAAGACTCTGTCAAATCTGCCTTTCTTCGCAGTTACCAAAACAACATTACTGTGCTGCTTGATCAGTTAACCAAGGTAAGCTCGAACTAAGGCAACGAGTTTTATTTAAACCTTTGTCAACGACGCTGACTGTTCTTATGGCGGAGGAATCCAGGTGTAGCCACCTCCCGCGCCTTGAGGCTGGTGACGTGTGGCTCCGTTACAATCATGGCGCCGGCCATCGGTCATGACTTGGCTACGCCTCTGCTATTTCTCCACATTTGAATCACCTCACTTCCGGGGTCTTTGTATCTTTCAGCATTTCCTCGCGCACACTCTCCCATGCCTCAACTGCTCTTCACCCCCTCTTGGCGGTTGACAACCATAAGTCAGCAACCAAAATACCAACACAACAAAAGCGAAAAAAGGCGCACCCTATTGCAGTAAATATGAGAGCCGATTGATGTGAACACAGTGAGCGGATAGGTTGAGCTAAAGGGAATAGCTGCCTCACGGAGGCTGGCTCACGTCAATACACCGGGACCTATCTTTGTCACAGGATAGGTTCCGGTGTCAAAAGATAGGCGCGGGAGGTGGCTACATCTGGACTCCTCCGTCATAGGTACAGTCAGCATAGATGACAAAGCTTTAGATAGGTCCTTGGCTTGTTAGCTTTACGTATATTAGTTGTAGAGGACATCTCTCGTAGGCGCGGTGCCAGCACTTGCCACGTGGCACGGTTGTGAGTGCACCATGATCGTGCAATGAAAGTCATACCATACCTAATAATTATTGCAGTTTAAGGTCCCAAACCACCATATGATTATGAGGATCTCCGTAGTGAAGAGCTCTGGGAATCGCGACCACATGGGATTCTTTAATGTGCACCTAAATCTAAGTACACATGTTATGCCATGCATCACATGCATGTATTTGTTTTCAGTTACCACATCCCATTTATGTTCATCATACAGTCGCGTCACGCAGTACGAATTTTTGTATATCACGCCAACAAAACGCCCGCGGTCGCACCATGTGCCTAGAATGTAAATTCACCGTACATGACATGTATACTACGATGCAGCTCTTTGCTTACTGCTTAGCATTGTATCAATTCCTACAGTGCGTAGGACCTGCCGGAGTTTTTTTCTTTGTTGGATGGACGTTGTCGACGCCACAAAACCAAGGAAGTGGGCCATTTACAGTTCCGCTATGGAAAATATTCAAGCTCTCTTCACGGAGCCCCCACCCATGCCACATATTGTATTTTGCTTTTCGCGGCACCATTTTAGGTTGTGCCGCACCGCAATGCAAAAAGTAGATTGTAGAAGATTCAACACATGAAGCCAATATAAGTCACGAGATGACAGCAACGTGCGTCATTATAAAATCCGCAACATATTTTGTCAACACTATTAAATGTCATCACTCGCGGATCTTTTCTTCCCACATGTGGGGTGTGCGTTCATTGTTTTTTCGCTTTGCATGGCTGTTTTTCCAGTACACGCTTATTGTATACCTGTTGACTTTTGATATTGTCCTAGTCGTACCCTTTCTTCATCTCACTTTCACAAAGCTTTTGTTTTTGCAGATCGATAATAATCAAGGCAGCTGTGGTTGTAGCAAAACATTTCAGATTCCTGGAATAAAGTACTGAGGACTTAAGGAACGTTGGGCCGATTGGCCGCGTAGCTGTCCCAAATATAGTGCCTGTTTTTCCATTGTTTGGCCCTTGTTTGTGTCGCTATTTTTAGTATATTGTGTGCGTATCTCGTATGAGCCTATTGTTTCACATGTCTCGTGTGCAATAATGAATTAAGTGGCATTCGGAGTTAAGATCAAGGACGTCCTTCAAACCACCACTACTAGCAACGGTCTTCACATTTTGAACAAACAGTTGCCGAACAAAGATCAACTTCATGAGTATACGTTGCCTGAATAAGTCTCTTGCCTTTAGTATTTGATTTCGTAGCGATAGCAATTATATGGACAGTCTCTACGGGCTTTTGCCGTCGCCATCACCATAAGGTCCCCTATAAATTCCAAATTGATAAGATCCCCCAGCGCATCGTATGCTAGACCTGCGAGCGAGTTGGGGGCGACGAACGCGGCTGAAGCGGAGATCAAAGCGAGCCGGGCCAACTCCATCGCTCGGAGGGCGCATGCGATAACATCACCCCACCTGCTAGACCGACCGTCCAATACTCAAGCTGAGAGCAAAATGACGCGACCGTTTTGAACGAGCATGAAAATACGCGAGGGGACGGGGAAGGTCGTTTGCTCGAGGAGCAACTGTTAACTTTGATTGTACGGGCGGGGGTCGCCATCGCTAGCGCGCGCGCTATCTCGCTATCTCGGCAGTCATCAGCGGGCTGCTCGTATACCCTTCTATTTATTTTTTATTTTATATTAACTAGTGCGGAGCACGCGTTATACAGTTACGCCAACAACATTACCGCACTTATTCAACAGTGTACCAAGGTAGGGTAAAGCAAACGCACCCGCCTCTGTCAAACTCTTCACCATCGGTGCAGTCCAGTGCTTGCGAGGGAGGAGTCGAGACGTCGCCAACTCAGGCATCTTGCCGATAATGACTTACGCCAGCGCTCTAATTAATACGGCTGCCACCTATCAGGCATAGGCAGCGCCCCTCCTCGTTTGTCCGCACTACGAAACATTCCGTTTGCGGTGTCATTTCACCAAAATTTCGTCACGCATACCCACCTATGACTCCTCGTGCTCTTCGCCCTCTCGTGGCCGTTGGCAACCTTGAAATGCATCAAAGAAAAAAAACAATCAGGTCAGAGTGAAAGCTGAATGAATTTAGAACGTCCGAAAGCTCAATATTATGCACAACAGGGCTATTATAATCGAGAAATTCAATGATTCAAGGACACGATTTGCGCCACCACTGGGACATGTTGAAACAAAAGCCCGTTTTCGTAGGACGGTTTCACCATATTTAATAACAGTTGCTCAAGCTAGCTGTGAAAAAAAAACAACGTTTCGGTATATTACAAGGCGGACGAATATTAAAATTCTGCTTTTCAGTCTAATACATTAAAAAAAAATTGACCTTTCAGATCTGAGGAAAGTTCTCTTGTAGCTGGGTTGTGCTGCACAAAAAGACCCTTACTGCGCAACGCCGGCTCTCGTGCAGTGCAGGATCGGAGAACGGTACTTGAGAAGGCCAGTCTCGGAGGCAGGATGTTTAGATTGCTCTAACGGTAGGTGGCCCACAAGAAGGTGATTTTCTTGCAAACTAAGTGTTTATGTGAAGAAACAAGCAATCTGATGTTTCTAGAGCGACATTTCAACAATTGACGTCGACTTGATATTTGCCTGTTGTCCTTTTAAATCAACAAATCAAATATGAACACGAAACAATGCTAAAAACAGACAGTCTTAAAATGAGCCAGTAGTGACAGCCGATGCTGTAAATAAAATGTACGGATAGGCTGAATGAAAGGGAATACATGCCTGATGCAGGATGGGCGTCTTTGCATTACTGGAAACTATTTTTCTCAAAGGAGATTTGTCATGTTGGCATGTTTGTCTTCAGCACATTAGTTGTTGACGTCATCTCCCATGGTTTCGCTGCCTGCACTTCC
The DNA here is from genome assembly GCA_030522465.1 of Rhipicephalus appendiculatus. Classification (NCBI taxonomy): domain Eukaryota; kingdom Metazoa; phylum Arthropoda; class Arachnida; order Ixodida; family Ixodidae; genus Rhipicephalus; species Rhipicephalus appendiculatus. The sequence continues at coordinate 15,317 of JALIZH010001816.1, read as the reverse complement.
CACCTAACAAAGACAAAACAGGAAACGGGATGACCCTGACACTTTCCAAGCTGTTGAGTTCGCTATGGAGTTCACGAATCTACAAGACAAGCCATGTAGCACCTGTTCTTGCCAGTGGCTAGCGTATACGGCGCGTTTTTGAGGCGGCTATTTTGGTTGAATGGTCGAGACCCCACATTATTTAAAAAGCATGGTCTGTGTAGAATGCTTTGCTGGGTGAGTTGGTGGATTGTATGAAATAAAAGAAGGCTTCAAAAAGACAGGGAAAGACAGACGTATTCTTGTCTCTTTTGTCCTGCCTCTTTTTGTGCTTGGCTTTTAAGGTTTGAGAACTGAGCTAACTGAGTGAAAGAAGTAGAAAACATCAGGCGCAGGAAATGTCAGTTTTGTGTTATTCAAAGATTATGAGGCGTTGCGCGTACATGTGATGCCGAAACAGAATTTCGGTTCACGTTAGGTTCTGCGTCTGACCGTCGTGCGCGAAAAAGTATATTGGTCGGCTTAGCAATGGAAAAAAACACCTTGTTGTTAGTGGCGGCAGTGCGTGTATGTTGCTTCTATTTTGCTTGTGCATTATCGTGCAAAGCCACTAGAAATGTATGACCTAACGCCAAACCGACATCGCCACTCTAGTCTTACCTCTCCTGTGCACTTCCTTGGCACAATATTCCGCTCCGGCATGCATAATGGCAGGGTTACCAAGTTGAAATGATAAAAGATAGTCAAGAAATCGGAGAAACTAGACATTTTGCCCATTAGACCCAAAGCCAGTGAAGGTAGCCAAAAGTAGTCACGCATACCTAAAAACACCAAGGTTTTTTTTTCTTCTTCAAAATCATAAATGGTGAGAGTAAAGTGTAGGTTGTAGCTCTCAGTTTGTGCAGGGTTACGAAGTTTATTGCGCTGCTTCAGAAATGTAGCCTGATATGTGTGAAACACCAACGACGTTTTTAAATGAGTAAATGCGATAGCTTTTTCATGGAGAAGTAAGCAAGTGCAGCAGAAACTCTTCAAAGAGTATAGCGCAGATTGCAGCGCTCATTTTGTACAGGTTACGAAGGTTCTTGTCGTGTTCCAGAAATGACAATCGCTACATATGTGTTGCGCAACATTGACTACAAGTATCAGCCTCATGGTGACAATAAAAATGAGTATCACATCAGCGTCCTCAAAATCACAATTAGAGGGATTGAGCCATGAATTCCAGTCCCCTCGCAATAGTTTCTGGTGCGATAACGAAGTGCCAGCAGTTAATTTTCTCTAGTGAAGTTCGTACCTAATACTGTTCTTCGGATGTCGGAATTCTAATGTTGATGAGTGCAGAGCGTGTTGGATGCGGAGCGCTTTTGATTGTTCCGTTCACTTCTATTAAACTTTAAACCCGCGTCCAGCAATATGTGCTCACTGGTCTACATAATGAGGTTTCATGCTACAATGTTCTCCCGAGAGTCCCTATTCGTTTCTAAATGTATTTTTTGTGTGTAATGAAAGCGCCAACAAGCTGAAAGAAGCCTTGTGCGCCCTGTTCTGACGCCACATGACCTTATATGCTATGGTGATGGTTCAGAGCCATTCTAACGTTCCTCCACACTTCATGCACTGATGTAGTGACGATGTCACAAGAACATCCCTAATTTCTGCGATATCTGACAACATCGCTCACTCTAGAAAGTTCACATTTGTTTTGCTCATGGACTGACGCAGACGAGGCCACAAAATGAAGGACGTGTGCCATTTGCATCTGCGCTGTAAACACATTGGAGCTCTTCGTCACACAGCGCCCACCGATGCATCATTTCTTTTTTATTTTTCGTCGCACCCGTTTAGGGTGGCGCCACAACACAATGCAAAAGCGGATTGTAAACATGAAACGCGCGAACGCAATGATATTTACAAAACGAGTGTCAAGAAGAATAATTGTCATCCACAATGGAACTTTCCTTCCGACACGTCTACCATGCATCCACTATTTTTCGGCATTGTATTAGTTGTTTTTCAGCGGCTGTGTTTTGCGATACACGTTGGTTTTTCATGTTGTTGTATCTGGAAGATTTCTTTTTGCGCCTCCCGCTTACTAAGCGTCTTTTTTTTTTTTGCAGCTTGATAATAATGAAAAGCAACGGCTTTCTAAAACACTTCAGATTCCTGTAATAAAAACCTTGTCGGGTTAGCCAAATTGTGCTTAATGGCTGTGTAGTTACCGCTGATATAGCGTATACCAATTACTTTGTAGCTTATTTCCATGCTTTCACCGTTGCCTACCTCACTATTTTTAGTGTGCACTTTGGTTTTCGCCAATCCGCCTATTATTTCAGATCACGCCGTTGGAATAAAGAAATAAGTCATAGTTACGAGCAAGGACATCTGTCAGTTTGCGCTCACGCAGCGCTTATTTCAATTAACCAAGCATTTTCTTTACGCAAATGCAAATTCATGAATATAAGTTGCTTGCTCGAAGATGTCTTGTGTTCTGTTTTTTTTCTTTTTTTGGTTTTGTACCAACTAGTGCAGTACTCTAGCTTTCTGGGGTCCCTTCAAGAACCTTGGAAGTTTGCTGTTCTTTGCAGTTACCAAAAATTTGCAGCAGTGCTTAATCAGTGAACCAAGGTAAGTTCAAGCTATGGCAGGGAGTTCCGTGACAACTAGAGTTAGTGTGTATGCTACCCTTAGGTATACCAGAGTTCCGCATTTGAAAGAACTCACCGCTCGCGTCCCCATTCGACAAGCGCACTCACGCGCGCCAAAAGCCAACTTGACGGTCGCGCGTGTACTGGCGATCGCCGCGCCACCGCTGTCCCAAGGCAGTCCGGCGAACAGATCCGGCAAGGTGCTCAACGTTTTTTATTGGTGGTGTGGCGGTGTTTTGTATAGTCCGGTTTTTAGCGAACGTCATTTTTTGTGACGCCTGTGCGTGTCATGGCGATATGCTTCAGTGCTGCAAAGTTGAGACGATGACAGGGCGCCGCGCTCTCCACCACATGAACTGACAAGAAAAAGGAAAAGCTTTCTTTTCCATTCAAAGGCACGATGAGCTAGATATTAGGCAGAATTGTGAAAGACCATGCTCAGCTCTCACCAGCTTGTATTTCCGAAGTAGAAAATAAGTTCATTATTTTCAAACACATGCCAAAAAAGTGGCACTCGAAGAAAAATGTTGAATGATCGTCCAGTATCTACAGACTTCCGCAGTGGGAACTGTAACACTGATATTACATTACATGTATCGCTTCTCGCCTACTTGTCAACGGCTGGCTAGCCATTGGCAGAAATCGAACAGAACGATAAAAATGTGTGCGAGTAAATGTGGGAATATTCACACCAGAGGTCTATCACAACACCATAATTCAGTTCCAGCAATGCGCGACATGAAAGTTCAAAGCCTTACCTAGTGTTTATTTCCAGGCGTCATCTGCCTAGATATGCGTAAAGTTCTCGTTAGCTGGCGTTATTTGGAAAACATAGCGTGATAATGTTCGCACTTGTTTTCTCGAGCCGCCTAATTTATCGTTTCTTTGGCAGCTGTATCGGGCTAAATTTGGCATTGTTCTTGCGGCCGGCATTCTCTCTTTCTTCCCCTCTCACAACACAGTGCGGCTGATCTTCGTCTGTGAGGGACTTTGCGCAACAATGTCAATTTCGTAATCAATCCATTGGGGTGGCGTTGTTGCTGCCTTTATACTGGTACTGGTTCATCACTGGCTTTAACGGCTGGGCGTTGAAGTGTTGAGGACTGCGGTGATACTACAGCCCTGTTTAGTGATGCAATCTATTTAAAGTAAATAAAAAAATTGAATAATATGTTGTATCATTGGCGTGCGACTCATTCACCTCCAACGCGGTATGCATTATTTGACAAAAGAGCTCCGTCAATCGAGGATTTCACATATGAATAGAACATAGAGGACATAAATATTGGGTCATTTTTTTCCCCTTTAAATTCTGCCAGACAGTCACCAAATTGAATCTTCCCAGAACCATACATAAATTCAAAAGGATCATATTATTGCGGTCCTTATTAGTCTGCCTCAATGAATGTGTACGCACAGTGAGGCATTGCTGAAGCTTTGCCGTTTAATTCGCGTTCTGATACTAATCCAGATAAATGTCATGTTTTACTAATGACAATATCGCCTAATGAGCTTTACTACTTGCCTATAAATTGGTTGATTCGCTCCTGGCTGCATTTAACCAGATGTATCTGCTACTTTATCAAACAATATTCGATGGCAGCTTTTTTTTCTTGGCAGGTCTATGATGATTTTGACATACTTGTGCATACCGCAAATAACCTTATTGACCGCCATGGTGCAGACACAAAGAAGCAAGTGAATATCAGTGATTGCAGGTTTTTCCGTATGCATTGCATATATAGGAATGATCCATTTTTGTGAAAAACTGGCACATTCATTCACCAGGGATGTAAATCTATCAAGGCATATAGCTACGCTGGCATTGATAATGTGACATGGCTACGCTAGGTCTTTGTCTGTACCTGCACTTATATAAAATTTCAAGTTTTCTGGTGATAATAATATTCTCAGGGGTTTTACGTCCCAAAACCAAGATATGATTATGACAGACGCCATAGTAGAGGGCTGCGGAAATTATCGATCATCTGGTATTCTTTAACCTGCACCTAAATTGAAGCACACGGGCCTCAACCATTTTGGCCCCCTTCGAAAATGCGATCGCCGCGGCCGGGATTCCATCTTGTGACCTGCGGGTCAGGAGTCAAGCACCATAACCACTAGACCATCGTGGCGTGTAGTTTTCTTTGGAGTTATTGTTGTTGGTACTACTTTTCAACTTCCGCGCCAAAATCCAGCATTCTTGGAAAGAGACTCATCGGATCAATGGCAGTACGGCTTGAAACGTAACATTTGTCTTCACCCAGTATTTCTTTTCACATTTGCATATAAGTAGACTTTCAAAAATGCGAACGCTTCTACGGCGGGTCTAATTCACAATTATACTACACGACAGACCTTTTTCCGAAGAGAAGATCCTCGGATCGTGGCTCTACACATCGCAGGCCAGCAAAGCGACGCGAGCACTGATACGTTTTTTAGATGTGAAGCATCTTATGGCGAAGCTTAATCCGGTGGTGGTGGTGGTGGTGGTGGTGGTGGTGTGCCGGCGTGACCACCCTTACTGCGCATGCGCAAACCTTTCCAAAAAAATAAATAAAAAACCTCCTCTCCCCCTCTCTCCTCTAGACATCCCTCCCCGCGGCAACCACACCCTCACTGCGCATGCGCCTCCCCTCCTCTCTCCCCTCCTACGCTCCCCCCTCTCTCCTCTAGGCATCCCTCCCCGCGCTCCCACTGCGCATGCGCGTCCCCCCTTCTCTCCTCTAATACGCTCCCCCCCTCTCTCCTCTAGGCATCCCTGCCCACAGCGCCCACACCCCCACTGCGCATGCGCGTCGCCCCCCTCTCTCTCCTCTCCTACGCTACCCCTCCTCTCTCGCCTCGCGACGCCGACGCAGGCAGCGTCTGCTAGCGAGTTTCTTGGTTGAAAAAACCGACTGCTCGCGCTGCACAACCGTTCATTGTCCATCCCGTATATATGGCAATGGATCTTGACCTCCAAGGTGGTGCCGGTGGGAGATTTCTCCTGTGCGTTGTTGAACAATAAAAATTCGCAGCGTGCGCGTTAACTAAAAGCCGAGTGCGGGTCTCTGTGTCCAGTCGGAGTCTTCTGTCTCTCATTGCCCATTAGCAGCGATTGGCATGTTCCAGTAGGAAACAACGCTCCATCACTGCGTGCTTTGCGCCTCCTCAGTTTTCTCTCCTGCGCAACGCTGCGATAGCGCCAGCGTCACCGCCAGTGTAAGCGTTAGCGCCCGCTGCTTCACATCTACACATGGTTCCCTTTAGCGGGAGATGGTGTAATTTTAAAATCGACCGGGTTAAGCGACCGATTGTAGGCGTGCAATGGACAGGCGCCCACGTACCGTGACAATGTTTTCTTCCCTCTTCTTTCTTTTAATCCCTTCACCCCTTCCCCCCAGTGCAGGGTAGCAAACCGGAAGCGCGTCTGGTTGACCTCCCTGTCTTTCATTCCTTCCCTCCTCCTCCTCCTCCTACAGGGCGACCCCAACATCAGGCAGCAGTCGCCGCGGTGGTCGAGTGATGGTGCTCGTGTGCTGACCCACAGGTCGCGGAATCGAATCCCGGGCATGTCGGCCGCATTTTCGATGCGACGAAAATACCTGAGGCCAATGTGATTAGATATGGGTGTACGTTAAAGAACTCAAGGTGGTCCTATTTTCGCACGCACGCTGCTTAATTATGGAGTTTTCGGGCTCAAACCAATAAATATTTTCACAGTGTCTTCACTTCTTCAAGTACCTATGTACGCCTACCAGCTATTCTTAAGGATGGGGACATTCCTATTGTCACGAGGAAAGGTGCTGTGATTTTGCTAAGAAAAATGAGCACTACAAAGACTATAGGACCAGGCCAAATCCCAAATACATTTTTAAAGTGCTATTCTACACAGATAAGCGATTTCTTGACAGATGTATTTAATAAATCATTGCGTAGTTGCGAAGTTCCGGAAGACTGCAAGATTGTACGTGGAGTGCCCATCAAAAGAAGGGAGATAAATGAATTGTTTCTACTTACAGACCAATTTCTTTAACTTCAGTAAGTTGCAAATTACTAGAGCACATAGTGGCTCACAATATTCAGTGCTTAATAGCAGATAACAACATCTTATCTCCTCGCCAACATGGATTTCGGAAGGGATTGTCCACAAGAAAGCGATTGTTTATAACTATCCTTGATTTTTGGGCCGTTCTAGATCGATCAGGGGCAAAGTGATATATTTCTACTTAATTTTTCTAAAGCGTTTGATACGGTTCCGCCTAGTAAATTACTTGTAAAAATTTATAACATAGGATTACCACTGTATCTTATTAAATGGGTGGAAGCTTATTTAACTAATAGAATTCAGTACTTTGAAATAAATGTAATGTATCTAGGTTGCTTAATGTTACTTCTGGTGTTCGACAAAGAAGTGTGTTGGGGCCACTATTATTCCTTAGGTAGTAATTAATTTAGCTCAAGCAATTCCTCACTCAATGTGTAAACTTTTCGCGGATGATTGTGTCCTGTTGAAAGCAAAAAAAATTGAAGGACACTTTGTACATTCCAAAGTGTGTACGGCTAAAGCGTGTGGCCATTCGACTGACTGTATCATGTCATTTAGATGTGAAGCATCTTATGGCGAAGCTTAATCCGATGGTGGTGGTGGTGTGCCGCGTGACCACCCTTACTGCGCATGCGCAAACCCTTTAAAAAAATAAAAATAATAAACCTCCTCTCCCCCCTCTCTCTCCTGTAGGCATCCCTCCCCGCGGTAACGCAACCTCACTGCGCATGCGCCTCCCCTCCTCTCTCCCCTCCTACGCTCCCCCCTCTCTCCTCTAGGCATCCCTGCCCGCGGCGTCCAAACTCCCACTGCGCATGCGCGTCCCCCCTCTCTGCCCTCTCCTACGCTCCCCCCCTCTCTCGCCTCGCGACGCCGACGCAGGCAGCGTCTGCTGGCAAGTTTCTTGGTTGAAAAAAAACGGCTACTCGCGCTGCGTAACCGTTCACTGGCCACCCCGTATATATGGCACTGGATCTTGACATGCAAGGTGGTGCCGGTGGGAGATTTCTCCTGTGCGTTGTTGAACAATTAAAAATTCGCAGCGTGCGCGTTAACTAAAAGCGGACTGCGGGTCTCTGTGTCCAGTCGGAGTCTTCTGTCTCTCATTGCCCATTAGCAGCGATTGGCATGTTCCAGTAGGAAACACCGCTCCATCACTGGGTACTTTGCGCCTCCCCAGTTTTCTCTCCTGCGCAACGCTGCGATGAGCACCAGCGTCAACGCCGCCGCCAGTGTAAGCGTTAGTGCCCGCTGCTTCACATCTACACATGGTTCCCTTTAGCGGGAGATGGTGTAATTTTTTTTCTTTTACACTCTCGGTTGGATAACACGCCGAATGTGGGCGTGTTTTCTTGTTTAATTTTTTTATCGCGAATCGCAGCGAGACTAATCTTCCTCCGTTCGGATACGTTCGTATTTTCTCGCGCTTTGCGCATCGTACAAACGCCATCCGCGTCCCAGCGCTTAAATTGACGGACCCTTTATGAATTCCAAAGTTTATTCCGCGAAAGCCTGTGTCCATTAAGACGGCATCGGTCAGAATGATTCCAAACGCTCGGCACAGCGACGCTACGCAAGCAAAGCAAGACCGCTATAGAGTCCGATTCGACCGGCGTCCGTTTGCGCACGCCTGCGGCCACCTGGCTCCGTGCCAGGGCTCGGACGGAGGGACGGCACGGACACGGACGGACGGACGGATGGACGGACGGACACGGACGGATGTATGGACGGACACGTACGGACGGACGGACGGACGGACGCGGGACGGACGTGATCATGAGACATTAAAGGCTTTCGCCTAAATAACCTGCTCTGACGACCATAGCATATTACAGCAAACCCTTCGCAACATTGAATGCTGGTTCACAGTACGGGACACGGAATTAAACGTTGATAAAAGAGTGCTCATAAATATACGTGGAAAACAAAAAGGTAGCTAAAGGCTTTTACTAGTGTGTTTACCTACAATATTCATGACTCTGCCATTCAATCCGTAGTGCAATATAAATATTTAGGGATCACTTTTCAAAGGGTATGACGTGGCGGGCACACATTTCGTCAATATGCACTTCAGCTTTTCGTAAACTGTGCTTTTTGAAAAGGAAGCTTGCAACGGCAACTGTGGATGTTAAACTTCAAACGTATAAGTCAATTATGACATCTAAATTGGAGTATGCCTCTGCTGTATGGGATCCGTACACAAAAAAATATTGTGACGTAGAACTTGGCACGCCTTTATTATGTCTTGTAGACGTGGCGAACTAGTCGCATCGCAGCTGTAGAACAATCTCTGTAGATGTCCCCACAAGCGATGAAGATGAAGCACACCATGTGATAATGATAATTATCATTATATCACATGATAATGTGATTCGACGCAGTCAGCGGGCCCGGGCCGGACTCTAAAAGTTCGGCCCGTGCACAGCTCTACTGTGGAATACTAGTTTTGAAAAATGTGTGTCTCCGTAAAAAATTGAGCACGTATCTGCGTGCTTCGCTGCAAAATGTCGTCGAAAGAGTATAGTCTACTGCCAGCCATACTACTATGTTTTGCCTTGCCTCAGACAGTGCCTCCTCTATGTTGAATCGGCGCGTCTGCCTGGCATTGATAAAATAGAGGAGGCCCTGAGTGATATATAGACGCCATCTGGTAGTCGTGTCGGGAAACATGAGATTGTGCAGAACTCAGGGCCACTGCCAGCGGCAGCACCATATCGTCGGCAGAGAACACTTTCGTGCATAGCGTCGCATTTCGTGCATAGCGTCGCATTTTCAGTGTAACATAAGAAACACTAGAGTATTTAGAATTACGTATCTATGTATTTTCTGGTAAAGGAACAACCTCCTGGCACTTACGTACTAATGTTGAACCTCATTTATGCGTAATATTTGCGTTTTGATCGACAATGTTCACAAGTATGAACGCCAACACCAGTTAAAGATGGCTGGGCGTTCAGGAAGTGGTTAAACTTTGGCCGGGTGGCTGAATCAGTTGACAGACATACAGATGACAGACAGACAGACCAAATTTTTGCATTGAAGTATCCGAAGAAAGACTATCGTGTTTAAAAAAATGCCCCCACCTCCCCGAAGGGAATCGTGAGGAAATGCCAATGCATTTCGCGCGCGCTTCACTCCATTTATATATGGTGGTTGTGGTTCGAAGAAGGAAAAGGCGCCTAATTTCTGCAGCCCGGTCGGGAGCACGGCGCAGCGCCTGTTTTTTTTTTTTTTTTTTTCATTTTTTTGGTTATCTTTTTCTTAATTTTCTTTTTGTTCTTTTTTTTCTTTTTTGATTTTTAAATTTTTTTTTCATATATAGCTCCGCCGAGCTCGCGCGATGCGAGCGCCCTCACGCACCAGAGCGCGCTCCTCCTCTCCACTCACTATAACACCTGCCGAGGCCACCGCGGACAACGCCAACGCCGGATGCCTGACATAGCCCGACTAAGAAATGCATGCGCATTTAAAACTGGGGATGCGTAAAGCACGCAGCGATGGAGTGGTGTTTCCTACTGGAACATGCCAATCGCTGCTAATGTGCAATGAGAGTCAGAAGACTCCGACTGGACACGGAGACTCGCAGTCCGGTTTTAGTTAACGCGCACGCTGCGAATTTTTATTGTTCAACAACGCACAGGAGAAATCTCCCACCGGCACCACCTTGGAGGTCAAGATCCATTGCCATATATACGGGGTGGCCAGTGAACGGTTGTGCAGCGCGAGCAGTCGGTTTTTTCAACCAAGAAACTTGCGAGCAGACGCTGCCTGTGGCGGCGTCGCGAGGCGAGAGAGGGAGAGGGGGGGGGAGCGTAGGAGAGGAGAGAGAGGGGGGGCGCATGCGCAGTGGGAGTGTGGACGCTGCGGGCAGAGATGCCTAGAGAAGAGAGGGGGAGCGTAGGAGAGGAGAGAGAGGTGGGACGCGCATGCGCAGTGGGAGTGGACGGCGCGGGCAGGGATGCCTAGAGGAGAGAGGGGGGGAGCCTAGCAGGGGGAGAGAGGAGGGGGAGGCGCATGTGCAGTGAGGGTGTGGTGGCCGCGGGGAGGGATGCCTAGACGAGAGAGAGGGAGAGAGGAGGTTTTTTATTTTTTAAGGCGAAAGCCTTTAATGTCTCATGCTCACGTCCGTCCGTCCGTCCGGATGTCCGTCCGGAAGTCCGTCTGTCCGTTCGTTTGGATGTCCGTCCGTCCGTCCGTCCGGATGTCCGTCCTTCCGGATGTCCGTCCGTCCAGATGTCCGTCCGTCCGGATGTCCATCTGTCCGTGCCGGCGCTCACCTCCTCAACCTATCCTCCTCCTCCGCGGACAACGCCAACGCCGCAAAACGCCGGATGCCTGACATAGCCCGACTATGAAATGCATTCGCATTTAAAAAATGACAAATCCGAGTACTCTCTGTACTTTTGGTACGGGAAAGCTGTCAGCCGTTGATGAAAAAACAAGCGCACTCGACGGCATCTTTATACACTGTCCTTAAAGCCAATATACTCATCGCAACAGAACGCCTATGGCGTGTGCAAATATTACATGCTTCCCTGGTTTCTCGGCCGCACTCAACATTGCTATTTATAAAAAAAAATCAAGTAGCAGCAAAGTGCTAGTTTGGAGAAACTACACTTCATTTTGAGGTTCAGTCTTTTAATGTGGTGTATAAATCCCTAGTAACTGAGAGAGAAGAATTGTGGAAATGGAATTATCGATCATGCAGTCACACCTAAGTCAGGACAATTTATCACATTGTGTGATTGGGTTTCCTCTGCCATCCGTGTAATCTGAGAAGTGAACGATATAACTGTTTCATCGGTTTTCTACTCGATTGAGTGGTCCGCGCATTCGTTTAGGCAGCTTGTGTGATCTCGGCATGCCACGTTACCTTCCTGCAGTAAGCCTGCGGACAGCAAAAATTGCTATGGCTTCCATGCACTTCGGCAGTTTATGAAAACAGTTCGTGTTATTGAACTCTTTGAATGTAGATGAACAGCAAAGCAGCACATTACACAAGGTTCCCCATGCCTTCGTCGAAGCTAAGTTTACTCGTAGGGAGAGAGACACAGGTATCAAAGAACAGCAGCTGCGCCAGTAGAGACGGATCTGGCCCAGAGACAAGAGCGCTCTCCATTATTGCAACAGCATTTGCATGGACACTCTAAGCTGCTTCTTTCCGTCGCCGTCATCCTCAGTATATATATATATATATATATATATATATATATATATATATATATATATATATATATATATATATATATATATATATATATATATCTTTTCGTCCACTTTTCTTTCTTCACCTTTACATTACAATTACTTCTAATAGCTTACCCTATACTTCCCTTGGCATCTTTGTCTGTTAGTTCTCATTAATACTGTGTTTGACAAAGCAAACGAGCCCTTAAGTTTACAATTCTTTCCTTTATATATATATATATATATATATATATATATATATATATATATATATATATATATTCTGATGAAGCTCGGACCCCGAGCGAAACGTAAATAAAACTGCTTCGCACGCGCGTCTGTTTGACTTTTTTGTGAATATTGCACCGGACCTAGACACCCCTTGTTCCTTCGGTATATATATATATATATATATATATATATATACATATATATATAACCTCTCGCTCCCCAGCGCGCGGCGTCGGCCAGTGGGCCACAAAGGCACACGTACTTGTTCACAGCAACGGCGAGCTATTTATATACATCCTTTACCACTGGCGGTACACCGATCTCGGGGGAAATATCAGCGTGTTGTCAGAATTTCCATCGAGATGACGAGATGGCGCGAAGGGCGCGCTCGGCGCCCCGCTCCTATAAACGTGTACATTGCCCTACAGTGCGTGGTCGCGCATGCGCGCGTGCGCCTATATCGCGGTGGGGTAGAATCGTACGTCTTGGGCATGGTGAAAGAAATACTAAGGAGAGGCCCTAACGTCACATTCGTGAAGCCTCCACCTCGCAAACGCTCGCTTCGCCTCCTAGCCAAGGAGCAGCTAACCATTTTGCGATTACCATGACGGTATTTGCAAGAGCATGCGGGCACCGAGCGAGTTGGCGAGTCGCGTAAATTTTCAAGCCTTTCTTAGTTGTCCAAGCGGCGCACTCGTGCTGCTCCTTCTGTGTGCGTTTTACGAAATATACGCAATGCCCAGCTGTTGCGTATACCCAGTGCAAATCTCGTGCACTGCGAAGAGTACCGGGTGTCACTTTTCACGTTTACGTACGATCGCTTCATTGCTGATCACTATTGCATGGTACTTGCATGCGAAGCTCTCAGATGTGCACTTTGTCGGTTCTTACGCATTCTGTCAACTCAGAACACGCGGGAGCTTCTGTTTTTGGCGTCTGACGCTCCCTACATAACATCCTCCGTAGGCATCGTATCGCGTTTTAAATGCGAATGCATTTCATAGTCGGGCTATGTCAGGCATCCGGCGTTGGCGTTGTGCGGCGTTGGCGTTGTCCGCGGAGGAGGAGGAGGAGGATAGGTTGAGGAGGTGTGCGCGCCGGCAGGTGTTAGATGTGAAGCATCTTATGGCGAAGCTTAATCCGGTGGTGGTGGTGTACGGCGTGACCGCCCTTACTGCGCATGCGCAAACTCTTTCAAAAAAAATAAAGATAAAAAACCTCCTCTCCCTCTCTCTCCCCTAGGCATCCCTCCCCGCGGCAACCACACCCTCACTGCGCATGCGCCTCCCCTCCTCTCTCCCCTGCTACGCTCCCCCCTCTCTCCTCTAGGCATCCCTGCCCGCGCCGTCCACACTCCCACTGCGCATGCGCGTCCCACCTCTCTTCTTCTCTCCTACGCTCCCCCTCTCTTCTCTAGGCATCTCTGCCCGCAGCGTCCACACTCCCACTGCGCATGCGCACCCCACCTCTCTCTCCTCTCCTACGCTCCCCCCTCTCCCTCTCTCGCCTGGCGACGCCGACACAGGCAGCGTCTGCTAGCGAGTTTCTTGGTTGAAAAAACCGACTGCTCGCGCTGCACAACCGTTCACTGGCCACCCCCGTATATATGGCAATGAATCTTGACCTCCAAGGTGGTGCCGGTGGGAGATTTCTCCTGTGCGTTGTTGAACAATAAAAATTCGCAGCGTGCGCGTTAACTAAAAGCGGTCTGCGGCGGAGCTCGGCGGAGCTATATATGAAAAAAAAATTTTAAAAAAATAAATAAAAAAAGTTAAAAAAACAAGAAAAAGCAAAAAAAAGGCGCTGTGCCGTGCTCCCGACCGGGCTTCAGAAATTAGGCGCCTTTTCCTTCTTCAAACCACAACCACCATATATAAATGGAGTGACGCGCGCGCGGATTGGATTGGATTGGATAAACTTTTATTGGGTCCTCCAAAACACATATCACTGTGTTGCGGGCCGCTCCCACGTGGGGACCGAGAGGCTGAGCCCCTCAGCCGCCTCGCGGGCTTGGTGGACAGCCCAGAGCTGATCTGCCAAGGATGAGCTGCGGATTGCCGCCTCCCACCTGGCAGAGGTGATGTTAGGTAAATGAGCGAATTTGGTACACTGCCAGAGCATGTGATCTAATGAAGCTATTTCTCCGCAATCTGGGCAAAGGTTACTTTGGTATAGGTCAGGGTAAATTATGTTTAACATTTTCAGGCTAGGATACGTCTTGGTTTGCAATAGCCGCAATGTAAGTGCTTGGGGCCTAGTCAGAGTTTTGTGAGGTGGAGGGAAAATCCTTCTGGACAAAGAGAAATGCTTTATGAGCTCGTTATATGTTGTGGGAATTTCCCAGTTATCCCCTTCACCGGTAGAACGCATGCTCGGGGAGGTGCGGTTGGAGAGCTCTCGCGCCGCCTCGTGTGCTGCTTCATTGAGATTGGGAGGGGGAGTCATTGATTTGTCCAAGGTGAGCCGGAAAACCAACTCAGCAGATGATGCGTGATGTCCTTGCCATGTAGTATCCGCAGCGTTTCTTCTGCCACCGTACCCTTTGCGAAGGCCCGTAGTGCTGCGCTGGAATCGCTGTAGATGACTTCGATTTTATCCATCGTGAGTGCTAATGCGATGGCAACCTGTTCCCCAATGATTGGGTCTTTCGTCCTGACCGTCGCTGAGTTGATTACACGACCAGCCTCATCGACCACCACGGCCACAAAAGCTTTGCCATTGTCGTCGGAAGCCGCGTCAACAAAGGCGACACCTCGTTCCTCGTTTGAGACCTGACGAAGTATGGCCCTGGCCCTCGCTAGTCTTCTTCCAATGTTGTGCTCCGGATGCATGTTTCGTGGTATAGGAGATACTGTGATATTTTCCCTGATCGTCTTGGGAATATCATTATATTTGCGTCTAATCGCCATGGGGTTATGGTCCAGCTCCTCCAGGATCATCCTCCCAGACCTTGTTGTAGATAGCCTCGCAAACTGTGCTCGCTCTTGGGCTTCTGCTATTTCTTAGAGCGTGTTGTGAATGCCAAGTTCTAGTAGACGCTCAGTGCTGGTGTGTATGGGTAGGCCCAGGACCCTCTTGGTAATTTTCCTGAGGAGTACATTCAGTTTCTCTAACTCTGCTCTCGACCAGTTGTGCATTGCTGCCTCATACGTAAAGTGACTAAGAACGAACGCATGCATCAGCCTCATGAGGTTGTCTTCCTTGAGCCCATGTCTTTTGTTGGCCACTCTGCGTATAAGGTG